>JBBMKC010194054.1:0-25456 GCA_037834085.1 Bipalium vagum | reverse complement strand
ATGTTTCTTGATAATAAATGTTTGGAAAAATTTTGTTCAAAACTATTGAAATGCGTCTATTTAAAAAATAAATTTATGATGTTCACAAGATTAAAACTATTATAAAACTATATATTTTGTTTGTTTTATTCGATTTTTTTTGGAGAACTTTTGAAGTAACGCTAACATTTCAGACCAAAATCAATAAATAATAACAAAGATAATTATAATCAAACAAAGAAATGGTGAAATACTTCAAAATATTGTGAAAAATCTCGTTTTAAAACAATAAAATATTTATGATTTCAAAAATAAAGCGACTCCAGAAAGAATCCATTTGTCCTGCTGGTCCCTTTGACAAGGCATATCAATTTTAGTGACAATCTTATCTCTGAGGTTATCGTAATACAGAGGAATGCTTATCATCTGATCGGCTGCGTAAAGATCTGGTTGAGTCTGCATGATCAAAATGAATATTAAAATGATATTATTTATGATAATTATATAAGGGTAATGTTAATATATTAATAAAAATAAAAATTAATAATAAAAGATATTAGGTGTACAACTATGACTCCGGCTTTTTTTAAAAAGAAAAAAAAGACATTTATTACAAATTTTATTTAAAAGTATTTATTGAAAATATGTTCCATTGGAAGCTACAACCATCTTTTCCCATCTTTCAGGTAACGAATAAATTCCATGAAAGAAAAACTCTGGGTCTTTTGATGAAATCCAGCTTTCAATCCAATTTTGGAGGTCTTCAAGGGAACTGAACCGCTCTCCGTAAAAAACTGATTGCAAAGAGCGGAACAAATGGTAATCCGAAGGAGCGATGCCTGGTGAACAGGGCGGGTGAGGTAAGACTTCACACTTTGTACCTTCTAAGTAATTATTTACAACTGAATTAACGTGTGCTCTTGCGTTATCATGTTGTAAAATTATCTTTTCGTGTCTAGTCACCCATTCCGGTCGTTTTTCATTCAAAGCTTGCTACAAACGAATTAATTGTGATCGATAAAGTTCACCAGTTAGTGTTTGAGAAGATTTTAAAAATTCATAATAAATCACTCATTTCTGATCCCACCAGATACAAAACGTAACTTTCAAACAGTGGACATCTTGTTTTGGTGTTGATGGACCGGGTTTACCTGGCATCACGAATTCATTTTTCGTCTGCTGTGATAAATCGATACAAAAACTTTTCCTTTTTTGTCTCTGAAGAAGAACATCACAAATTGTTTTTCGCCGTTCAATGCATCTTTCTGTCAATTCATATGGGATCCAAATTCCTAATTTTCGAATAATTCATAAAGCTGCCAGACGTTTTAAAATACATTGTTGAGTCAAATTTAATGCGACAGCCAGATCAGATTGTGTTTGGCATGGGGCTTCCAATAGCCTTCTCAAATCTTTATCTTCACATTGTTTTTATGGCTTCCCATGCTCCTTGTCGTTCGTATCATATTGGCCATTTCTAAAACGGCAAAACCAATTTTTACATGAGTCATCGAAGGAGCATGTTCTTCATAGGTATCTCGAAGCAAGCGGTACGTTTCCACTTCAGTTTTCCTGGCAATAAAGTAATGTAGAATTACTTCCCGCATGCTTCGGGAATGCATGCTTTATTTGGGATGAATATTGACACTGTGAATCGCTCTTATATTTAAACAAGGAATATTAAAACAACTGTTTCGTGATATAACTTGATTATGACCCAAACCCAATTTTTTATTTGTGGGATCTTTTGGTAACGTAACCTGCTTCTGATTTAATCTTTGTAAAATGTTTTGCATGATAAATTTATTTTTTGATTCAATCTTTGTGTAATCTTTTGCATGATAGAAGATATTGTAATTCTAATATTATTAAATCGAAAATTTTTAGTGAATGTAATTAAATAGAAAGTTTTTAGTGAATGTATAAAAAAATATATTGTAACATCTAGTAAATCCTGAGAAATATTTAAAATTAAATAAATAAATAAAATATAAATTATGTTCATAAAAAATAATGAAGAAATTAAACATAATTCTAAAATTAGAATAAATAATAAAAACTATTACTAAAAATAAAGTGTTATAAAAATTAATTTGATGGTCACAAGAAAATTCGTAATTAATTACATGATATTTTTGTTTATAAATCAAATTAAATATAATTTAGATATACATGCAAACAAAATTTTTATTATCATTTTTTAAAAAAGCCGGAGTCATAGTTTTGCACTTAATAATAAAAATATAATAAAATAAATAAAAAAATATAATAAAATACAATAATAATAGTAATACAAAAAAAAGAAAATTACCTTTGGTACCCATTCTGCAGTCATTGGAGGTAGCATCATAACTGAACTGGAATCTCTGGCGCACTCTGACAAGCTAGATCCGTCAAAAAGGCAACCCTCGATTTGCAGATTTCCAATTTTCAGTACATGTTTCGATGTTCCTGCACCATTCCATCTGCAAACTAGTTTCAGCTCATCCATGGAAATTTGTATTGATCTAGCCGTCCATTGTCTGAGTGCATTTAAGAAAGTATCTGGATGAAACAATTCACCGAGATCGAGAACAGATGACAATAAATCTTGCTGTTCTGCTTTGCTCATCCATTTCTAAAGAAGAAAAATGAAAGGTTGACCAGGTACCGTTGGGAAATACTGTGATACTGACAGATTTAAAAAGGGTCTCAAAGAACAACGAGCAAATGAGAAAAAACCCGTTTGGTCCGTCCTACCCATTGCCATGAATCGATTCTCATTTGTCAAGGGTAATCAAGAAAGAAATTAGAGATGAAAATATTTTCATTTGGTAATGATATGATTTAAAAATAGTAATTTGTTCAAGGAAAAAGGATTAAGTTATTACCAAAGAGAATATTAAGTTTTGAGGTCACAACATGTTATTTTTATTGGTAAAGAACAAAAGGATAGTGTGATGATCTATCTGAATACCACCTCAATCAATACACAAAATTGCAAACCTCAATTGCCCTGGCCTTGTAAACAACAACTCGCAAAAATTCAAATGGTTCTATCGGTCCTTCCCAATGATCGAGCCACACCACAGGCGTTTGACCAGCTAACAGGGACTCACTGAGAATCTGAACGTCCTTGGTCAGAAGCTGAGATCCTTTCAGGACTTTCGAAACGCTGGTGAGAGAAGCGTGAATGGACTGGACCAGTTTTATTGAATTGTATCGTTCTAAGTGCAGGAAGGCAATTAAAGGCGATTGAGCGGAACTTCGTTTGGAAGAATCTGGTAGTTGAGCCTTGAAAAAAAGATTTTTCAAAATTTAACTCAAAAATTTCATATCGATAAATTTTACTTTGATCAATTGTGAATCTTTGTTCAAATTTTTCCAACGATTTAAAATCGGAATAAGTTCTTTGCTCCAGATATCTTTATCAAAAGTCACTCCGGTTGCGGCGATTCTTTGCAAAATCCTCAGCTGAGAAATCACTTGAGAACTGGTTATTCGTTGAGAGCTTCGGTCGATATTTTCCGGCAAACCAAACAGGGAGGGGTTGTTGTAGTCTGGTAATTGATTGATGATGCCCAAGAAGTCCTTCACAAGCGTATTTATAGAATATGTGATCAATAACAATGACCAAAATAATACTATTAATACAATTTATTATTATTATTATTATTATTATTATTATTATTATTATTATTATTATTATTATTATTATTATTATTATTATTATTGACTTCTTTGTTAAAAAATGGATAATATTTAAATTTAAACCAATCACTATTAAATATCACAGAAGGAGGTTTAAGGAATTTACTTTTTTCGATGTTGTTGACGGAAGGTGAAGTTTACCGAAACAGTTGGCAGATCCGTTTACGACGTTATCATTGAAATATCGTTTGATATATGAGCCAAGTACTCTTGTGTCAAATGGGTTGTCGACCCGGCCTCCAAAAATTGCCTGCTCAAAAAGTCCATGGATAAACTTCCACTGAATACCTTTGTGAGAGTCTCTCAAGATTTTGTCAATTATATCTGTTCCTGCTCGCAAATCAGCGATAGAAAATTCATAAAACTTCGACCATCCTTGAGGGATAAAGTTTCTTCTTTCTTGAATAATAGCATGGAACCAGGCCAATGAAAACAAAGCATTAGCTCTGGTTGCCGAGCCAGTCTTATTGATGAATTCTTCGTTCCAGTTCTCATAATTTCTGGCCAGATTGTTCTTGATTCCAGGAGGAGCCTTGTGAAAAATTACAAATAAAAATCTGTTTTCCAAAAAATCTATTAACTGACCTCATAGGTGATTTTTAAACTGGATTGTAACAGAATTAGTGGGAACCCAACATGAGGTTCTGCTGTCAACCATAATCGAAAGTCTTTATGGGGTTTCAAAGAATTTATTTCTTTCTCTAAAATCGGTAACCAGCTGATGACCAGATGAAGATTTTTCAAACATAACCAGTCTCCGTTTTGGGCACATTTACTTAATAAATTCAGAGCGATGTCAGCTTGACCTTGACCCATTGCTAACTAATTACATTTCAACAGTCAAATAACAAGATAACACAAATATTAAAGAATTAGAAAATAATTTAATGTTTATTCCATTAGAATAAATAAAAATTTTTGTTTAAATAATATAATGAAAATAAAAGCTTTTTTGATTGGTTCTTGTAACAGACTTGAGAATTTTTTATTTTTATAAATTAATCATTATTTTATTGATGTTTTTATTTAAAATGAAAAGAAAGTACTGAAGCTAATTTAAAATAGGGTTATAGAGCTATGGCAAGTAATTCTCAATAAAATAAGAGAATTTAGAAGGTATTCAAAACTACTTAAAAAATAACTCAACTCTTTTTTATAAAAACAATATGAATAATTTTTTATTGTTATTTAAAATATTTTGACATTTTTCGTGTAATAAAATAATAAATCTACAATTTACAAAGGTAGACTTTTCCTTTGTCACACGATTCTTGGTATTCATAAAAAGTTCATTAATGAATTCATTTAACGACCAAACCACTAAATAAAGTATTTTCATTTCTGTTTTGATTGGTTTCATTATTTTAAAATCATTATTTGAGTAAATGACAAATTTTATAAAAATATACATAAGTACATAAATAATAACAATAAACAATAAAATTTAATATTAACAATTATTATAACAAAATATAATTAATAATAATGATAATCAAAATAATAGGTTAAATTAATGAGGAAAATAATAATTATTTAATATTGAATTTTAAATATTTCAGCTTAAATGATAAACGATATTATAATAAGTGTTTTAAATTTTAATCCATCATTTTGACAGACAAGAACCCAATACGGAGCTATTTTGAATTCTACTTTTTTGTACCATTTTGCAGGTCTAGAGTAAAAAATTTTCATCATTTCTTCTTGAAGAGCTTCTTCATTTTCAAAGCATCGTCTTTGAAGGTAATGCGAAATTGAGCAAAACAAAGAAAGGTCAGAACCTGCAACATCTGGCGAGTACGGCAGATGTAGAAATATTTCAATTTTATATAGATTTTTTATTGTTGCCATTGATTTCCGTAAAGTAAAAGGCTGTGCGTTATCTACTTGTAACAAACCTTCTGATTGATTAAAGAAAGATATTTTGTAGTCATAACTTCATGCAATCTTTTCAGTTGTCTTAAATAAATAAACAGATTTAGTCTATTATCACTTATCAAAGAAAATGGACATTTTTTTCCAAGTTGCTGTACTTTTGGACAAGAAACGGTCGGCTCATTTGTAAATAATCATTAATATTTTCTGTTTAGGTTATTAAATAAGACCCACTTTTCTTACACGAGAAAAGTTTTTTTGATAAAACGGTCCTCTAATGAGTTTTTTAGGTGACTTAAAAATTTCAAGTCGTTCAATTGCATGATTTTCCGACAGTTTTTAAGGGCCAATTCAAGAAGCTGTATATTTTTCCCAAAAGAATGAAGATGTTGAATGGTAGACTTAGAAGAACCAATTTTAGAGGATAATGGAAGAATTGATTGAGAAAGATTTGATTCAAAGGATTCTTTCATCAAACATGAGTACCATTCCGCAATCGGTATGACATAGGATGCTAGTGTAAACTTTGAAAACCACAACATATCTGTCCTCTTGTTTACCTCGACTGGACCTTCAACTTCTGAAATAAGAGACAGCTTCCAACGCGGACAATTCTTTACCGATAATGTCGTAAAATCAATAAAATCTCATATTTTACGGTCATATTTTGCACTAAAATTAATTATAAAAACAAATTGATTTAAAAATTGCTCAGTATTACATTTAATCACTGAATTTTAAACAGTAATTAATTATTTCATATCTCTTTATATATAAAAGATAAAAAGACATTTTTATGGGACAACATAATAATTTTAATTGATGGAATTTCATAAAAAAATAATAATAATTACTAATAAGTGAGATTGAACAGTCTAAAGTGAATTTTGATTTATGTATGGATTGAAATGAGAATTATATGATTTTGAGAAAGTGATGAGAAAATGTGACCAAAAATTAAAGAAAATAGATATTCACTTGATTATATCTTTCTGATCCAATGACTTGTGTTGCCAATTCCTGAAGATCTTGGGAAGGGTCGGCTCCAGGAGAAATAATTATCAAAATGGGCTCCGTGGGAATGGTTTCCAATTCGTAGACTTGTTGAAGATTCATAGACGGTGGACTCAAGTTCTTCAAATCTGAAAGAAAGATTATTTATCCCTGTATCAAATAATTTTTTTTTTCTAAATTATTTCAATTTTTTTAATTAAATCAATAATCAATTACCATTTAGAAAAAACGAGAATAAATAGAATCAATCCATATTTAAGCATAATTATTAAGAAAAAACGTTCATTTCAATTCTTAGTGTGACCAAAATACCCGAGGAATCTAAAATGTAATTACGAATCCTAAGAGGGGAAGCAAAAAATTCTGATGAAAAAAAAAGATTTTGATCCTCTGAGTTAAATTGAGCATAATTCAGGTAAATAAAATTTTTAGAAGATGATTATCAATTTTCTTTCAAAAAAATTAATTGAATCAATAAAAAAAATGCCTACCTAAAATATTGGTGCAGAACCCAGACAGTGCCGACTGCAACCGGTCGGGTCTCAGTGCCTGTATGACCAAAAGCTTTTGAAATGGACTTAATTTCTTTTGCAGACTTGCAGGAATATTTTGCTCACATTCGCTGGATCTCGAAAACTGCTGCCACATGGCTTCATCATTCAAAGTTAGAGTGGACCACAATTCTGGTAAAGTTGTCTGGGATTTTTAGAAATGATCAATTTATTGATTATCATATAACAATGATTACAGTATATCAATTAATAATAATAATAATAATAATAATAATAATAATAATAATAATAATAATAATAATAATAATAAACGACAATACCGATAAGTTTGTTACTGCTGTGCTTCGGTCTGAATCAATCCAATTAGGTAAGCTGGATACTTTATCAACTTTGTCACCAACAATAGTTCCAATGAAATATTCCCATTCCTGAAAATTAAAAGACTCAAGTAAAAGAAGGAAAAAGAGTAAAACAAAACAATTAAAGAAAAATAAAGGAGAAACTGAAAGAAAGAAAGAAAGAAAGACAGAGAGAAAGAGATTAATGTATCCAAAATTACTTGTGGCTTGAACAAATCAGGTCGACAACAATGTACCATATGAAGAGCAAACATTAACCGATCAGCTTTAAAGATTGATCTACATATGTAATTGTAAACAAGTTTCTCGAAGGAAGAAATGAGCGAGACATTGCGAATATCTTGGTCCAAGTTAAGCTGCTTACATTCATAAAATTTTTATGAATAATCAATATAATGATTAACCTGTGAAGAATTTAGGGCTCTCTGAAACAATCTCAGAAAAGACAATAAAGAAAACCGATACATATTATTGATTTTGCTGAGATCAGAAATGACGAAAAATATTGAACTGCCATGTTCCGCAAGTGGTAAGAATGCATCTCTCTCCTGAACAGTAATAATGATTTATCGAAATTTTATAAAAAAATCAGTTTTTTATATTAATAATTCATATTTGATTCATACCTCATCCAATAACAACTGCAATCTAACAGACTCTTCCAGAGACTGAGTTATGGTAATACTGCTCTCTTTGGTCTTGTTAAGTGAAAGTAAAAGTTCTTTGTTATTCAATATATTTCCGGTTGCATTGGCCAATTCCTACAAATAAATCAATAATGTAGAAAAACCAATAGTCTGTCACCTCCAACAAGGTTTCTTCAATCATGGACAACTCTATTTTCAACTTTTCCTCTTCTTGCAACAACTTAGTTTTCCTTTCTTCCAATTTTGGTTTCACATGCTGCACAGTCAATGCCAACAGCTGACCCTTCAATCCAGCCTTGGTAGTAGTAAAATTGACTGTGGAAATTATTGCCAAAGCATCTGGTGTGAGTTGAGGTTGAGGATTTCTTGTGGTCAAGAACAGCTTGAATTCAGAGTTATAATCAATCAATTTGTTTCCTAGCTGCACAACTTGGCGCGGGCCTAAAACATGATTTTCCGATTAAAATCAATTATTTTGTAAAATATCAATTGATATATTCATCAAACTACTAGGACTAATAATAATAATAAAAAATAGATGATAATAATAATAATAGCAGAATGAATGAAACCCTCAAACCTTGAGATATCAAGTCTCCTCTCAATAAGGGATATAAAACGGGTTCAACAGTATCAACTTCTTGAATGATTAATGTTTTGCCAAAACGAACCGACAGTTCCAGAACTGTATTAAAATTTGAATCCTGAAATCCAAAATAATTATTATTATTTTTATTTCAAAAATAAAAAAAATCATCAAGACCTGTTGATTAACGATTTCCAATTTTTGCTCTTTGAAATGTTTTTTTAGCCACTCCGTCGCATTGGAAGATGGATCAATCATGAAGGGTCTGACAAAACTCTGAAAGGTAAATAAATTCATTATCGATTTTGAAACTCATGGGAATTTTGGCATGAAAAACAATTCTATCTCACATTTAAGATAACTAAAGCATTTTCCATTGATAGCTCATCAGAAGAAAGACCATCTTTCTTCCATTCCAACTGTTCTCTTTCCGTTGTCAAGAATTTTCTTAAGTCGAATTTTTCAACATTTGCCAGCTCCATCCATATTCGAAGGTTTTCCCTTCTGAAATCCTCCGGATAAGCGGGCAAGTAAATGAGACTGGCAGCAGATAATATTGATTTCAAAGTCAATGCACTTAAGTCGGCATTTAATTCTATTATCTGAAAAAAGGACATTAATAAAGAACAATGAAAAAATAAATTGAGATCAATGTCGTGAAATGACAGATCATTAGATCTTAAAATAATCTGATAACATCGATTAAAATCATAAAATTGTAAATCAAAAATCTTGTGGTATTAGCACAAAAGAATTATAAGAGAATGTCTCAGAGAATTATCACGGTTGGTTTTTCGTGCTCACTTTATAAATGGATCAATAATAGAGAACAACAATGATATAAATACTAATACCCTGGTGTCTCAAGTATTTGCGTTTTTGGTAGTTTTTTTAGATCTAAATTATTGACGTACATTGATCAATAAACAAATTCTAATAAATTACATTAAATAAAATTTGTAATAAATGTCTTTGTTTTCTTATTAAAAAAAGCCGGAGTCATAATTGTACACCTAATATAATAAAGCACAACAAGTTATCTGTTAATATACACAGGATTTTTTTTATACAATGCAACTTTTTTATGTACTTTAAAAAATGAAGATAAAAGTAGAAGTCCGAGCAATTTTACAAGACTCTTGGAAAAATGATTTCAAAATGAATGAAGCGGCTAAGAAAATTGGTGATGTTGAAAGCGAAGGTACCACCTCGGTACGTACCGCAAAAATTTTGTTTAAAAAACTCAACAGTCGAATCAAATCTCTCAACTCACAGATTGTCTGCAGAACTTGGAACTCCAAAATCCTCTGGATAGTGGGTTTATTTTGATAATCCTGATAAAGGAAATAATCAATTGTTTGTTCCTGGATACACGACTCAACCTACTGCAAAACGCGAAGGATTCCTCCGCAATTTCATACTGTATATATGGTGGAATTACGGAAAAGGGTTTTTCACTTTAAAGTTGTTCAAAATAAATTTGCCATCGACTCTGATTTCTATTCAGCTCAACTCGTTCATATATCTACAGGTCTTACAAAAAAAATCTACTTTGATCATTCGAAAGCGAGTATTAGAGAGGAGAGATTTTTTAATATCGATAAGATTGAAATGGCATATCGACAGTTTTTTGACTCCCATTACAAAAATATTATCAAAGTGGGATCATTGAAGAACTAGCTGAAAGATTGATTCAAACCATAAAGCATAATAATCTTTATTTCGAATTTTAATTTTTTCAGTTTTAAAGTTATTTGATTTTTATTATTCTAAAAAAACGCAATCACTTATGAGACACCATAATATAATACTTACAAGACAATAATAATAATAATAATAATAATAATAAAAATAATTAAAAAAAATAAATAAAAGTAATAATAATAATAATAATAATAATAATAATAATAGAAATATAAGATATCCCAAAATAATTTCGTTTATATTTTATATTGATAAAATGCAAACTTCTAAAATCATTTCAGTTTTCATTTAAATAAATATTAAATTATCGATTAATGACAATGTATGAAATGAGCGACAATATACATTTTTTATTGGTTAGTTAATCAAAAAATGATATTGTACTGGTGGAAATTTATTATTTCCTCAAATACATACTGTGAACTGAAAACTGTAAACGAAAATTTAACAAATATCCAAAGAATATAGCATGGATGATTGTTATGACGTTGACAAAATTGAAAAATCAGACAGATGCCTTCAAAATCCACTGACGATGATGCAAGTGATAAAGAAATAAAGATAATTAATAATAATATTAATAAAGATAAGATATCTGAGAAATACAAAATGTATTGAAAATCATTCGGGCCACAAATTATAAGGTATGGACTAGAAAACAAGGTTTCAAAAAGTCTGTGCTAGATTGACCCCTTATAGATTAACCGCAGAACAAAGGCAACAGAATCAGAGATTAAAAAAATATTGTTCAATATATTAACGACCAAATTTATCTAAAAGCATCATTTCAGACAAGAAATTTAAAACTATTGTGGCTTGTGATTTTTGTGGGAATCTCCTTTTAAGGTTTTAGAACGTCATGAGACAAATGGCTCCCAGAAATACTTATGTAAATTTTTATTAGTAAAAATTGTTGAGTTTACCACACTGACAGTTTTCGAAAAGCGCTTTGATATCTTTTTTTCGATTTCTTTGAATCCACATCTATCACCATTTTTGGCACAAGAAATTTGCAAAAAACATTTTTAACTTCTTCAGTGTCAGTATTAAGATTATAAAATAAAAATTCGACCAAATAAAAGGAATCAAAATAAAAAGTAATTCTCACTTGCTTATTCCATCGATCGTATTCGTTTTCCAGTTTTGACACAAGATCCTCTGCAGCATTGATCGTCTCATTGGCATTTTTCAGCTCATACTATTGAGAGAATAGATTAGCAGATTAACTCTCCACTGATAAATCACATATATTGATCTTTACTTCTAACTTGGCAGCGTCGGCAGTAAACTTCTCAAAATCCTTTCGATACCCCATAACAGCCTTGTCCACATCGGAAACGCCTTTTTCCAGTTCACTCATTTTTCTTTCTGCATTATCCAGATTTTTTTTCAATTGATTTTGCTCGTTTTCCAGTGGGGATATTTTCTCCAGTGCATAAGAGTACTTTACATTGGCCTTCACCCAAGCAGCCAACGGAGCTGCTGCTACAGAAGCTCTTTTGGCATTCTGTATGAAATAGTTTTAAGAAATATTCAAAAAGAGCACATTAACCAGCAAATTGAAAACATAAATTAAGGTTGAAGATAATCAATGAGAAAACTAGTTTTCACCTTGGGTTCGAAGGAATCTTTGCTTCTTGTCAGCAGATCTTCTACTTGGTGTCGGATCTCTTTGGTGATTCGGCGAGCATCAAATGTCTGAATGTCTTCTTGTATTCCTCTTTTGCCAAGAAAGTTCCTCATGCTAACCCACGACGTGTCTAGAGTCCCCATCATTAACAATACTCCTTCAAGAATATCGCGAATAACATCCGGCGGTGCCCTGAGCGCTCTGATTTCGGACAAATCACTCGATTTAATATCTCCCACTGCCGATCGAGCTTCTCGTACCTGTGGTTCGATAAGTGCTAGTTCTGAATCAATTGCAGCTTTGCGTTGGGCCAAAATGCGATTCTCTTCTGCAGTTTTTACCGTTAACTTTTCCATTTCACTTTTCCTATCTGTTGCTCCTTGCATAACGGAAGTTATTTTTTTTAAAGATTCATCGGCTTCGAATTGTTTCTCGGTCAAAAGTTTACTTTGCTCTGCAGCTTTTGATTTAAGCTCAGCAACCATTTCTTTGGCCTCATTTATTTTCTTTATGCCTACTTGCAAGTGATTTTGCCGAGTTTCGATTTCGTTCTTCTTCTTCAAATATATCTCAATATACATCTTCACAAAGTTCATGTACTGCCTCGGCGTAGAGCTCTCTTTGGGGCACGTTTCATGAATCGATACCAGCAAGCTGTTGGTGCTGCTATTATTACCGGTCATCATCTTCTGAGATTGAGCAACCTTGGAGTCGTTTTGTCTCAACTGACTTCCATCTTCTCTGGGTGTTTTCGTTACTAGTAAATCAGGAATTTTTAACATCGATTCTTTGGACCAGTGTTCCAGCCACTGTACGGAACAATATTTGAAAAAAGCCGGATTACTCTGGCAATTGATAACGAAATTGGGATCTGTGCAGTCCATTATTAAGACGATGTGAAGATAATGTTTAATTCTGTCAGCAAAAAAATTTGCTAGTGAGCCTCGATGTCCCGATTCGTTTGCCAAATCTTTTAAAGGCATTAACAAAGAATCCAACTCTTCAGAAGTATATAAACCCGGAACTTCTCCAGATGCTAAAAGACTATTTATGAATTCCAGAAATTGGGGCTCCAGGAACTGATGATCCTCCATCATCAGCACAACATGCTCCCCTTCCAGACCGGTAGATTGCAAGACAGCCTTCAAGTCAGTTTTAAACTGCTTAACTCCGTAACCTCGAAACATTTTCGGTGACATCAACTTAATATTGTGCATATGAGACATCAACAGCGAGGATGTTCTTCGTCCTACACCTGATCTGCCGGCCAATAAAACTGACCCACCTGGTCTCGTTAAAACACGGTCGATTTTCGAAACGTTATCCAGTACTTCTTTGAACAATAAAATATCCAAATCTCGACATTCACGAGAATATTGCAGGAGTCCTTTCTCGATAGTCTCTTTCAGATAATCACCAGTCAATTTACCGAGCGTCTTTCCTTGTACAGGAAGAGGTGCACCAGCCGCCTGGGGTTCTCTAGCACCCCAAGTGACGAACCAAACGTTGTTCAATGAATCCTCAATTTCCACAGACCACTCACTGTGGATGGTATTGAATAATATACTATTGGCTCTTTTTATCGAATCGATATTGACCAGTCTGTCGTGAAATATCCTCATGGATTCATAAGCAACGATTTCCAATAGGGAAATTGGAGAATTATCTGTGCTTGCTTGAATGTCATAGCGGAGTAAAGATAGAATCCATTGAGTCAAATCACTTGGCGTAAACAAGTAGTGGCTGTGATCATCAACGGTGAATTTTGATTTGATTTGACAATAAATTTCGACCATGGTACTGGCCAATAATTTGATTTTTGAGTTCTGGGACCAGACAGGATGTTTGGGCATCATTTTACGGAGCACTGGTTTCAAATAGGCAGTATATATGTCAGCAAGCTGATCCTTAGACGAATAACTGATGGAACACAAACGAACAATCGAAGTGAATCTAGTAGAAAGAGGACTTCGACCCATGCTGGACGATGAGTTCATACTGCACACAATCTGTACGCCTTCCAAGCCTACGAACTCCAGATTCGAGTCGTAAAATCCTTTGTACGTTATCACTTGTTGTAAGAATGAAATGATTTGACTGCTGCCCCATTTATCTAACTTCGATAAGTTGATATCTTTCAAGTACAGAATCAATCGTTCAGATTCCTTTGGGCGATAAACTCTTCCAGTGTTTGAATTGATTATCATGCACGATTGATTTAGCTTTTGAAGAACATGTACAGGAGTGGTTTGTGCCGAGCAATAAAGAGTGGTGACTTGGACAGATCTTAGTTTTTGAAAGCAATGGTTGAGGAGTAAACTACAAATAAAATTGACAATATCACCAATTTAATAATAATCAATATATATAAAATTGTAAAAAACTGATTTTTTGGATGAAGAAAAACAAAAATAAGAGCTAAAACTATTTATTATTATTATTATTATTATTATTATTATTATTAATTAATTAATTAATAATAATAGCACAAACCTTTTGCCACAACCTTCTGGCCCAGACAAAATGAAAGGCTGTTGAGTGTCAGAATTGAGCCAGATTTTAAAATAATCGAGATTTCTTTGGACATCAGCAGATAAAATCAATGGTTGCATTATTTTCTTATCATTCATTAATTGATCTATAGTCAATTCGTGATCCAATTCATATGAGTATTGCACCAGACGATTTTGCTGTTCATTGAAATAATAATTGAGCACGTTTTGTTTATTCATGTCAGACGGTTTCTCTTCTGTCAGGTCGTACAACCACAATCCAAATGATTCTCTACTGCCTTCATTGAGATTTCCGCCTAGTCCTTTTAACAGACAAACTGTGAATTGGGATTTGTTTTTCACATTTTTAAAATTGGACAATCCATTGAACACCGTACCAATCAAGCTCGTGGCCACAATGAAATCGTTCTGAAAATCAAAATCAATATTTTATGGGAGATGAAGAGGAAAAGAGAAAAGAAAATTCTAACTCTTTTGAAAACCCATTCCAGAGCCTTATAGAAGTAATCATTAAGATAAATCGATAAAATGTTTTGATCATGTTCCTCTTGCTTCTGTAACCATGACGAAACGAGAGATTGAACGTCTGTTGTTTCAGAACTTAGAAATATCATGCCCATACGGGAAATTGTCGCTGGACTGGCACAACTCAGATCGTGAGTTTCAAAAATAAAGTTAACATTGGGTCCAAACTGGATTCTTTCTCCACTGGGCATTGTCAATAATCGATTGTCATCGAGGACCGAGTTCAACGATTCAATCCATTCTGGATCGATATCTCCATCACAAATAATCCAAGATTGCACATCTGTTGTTGATAACGAGAGGATATATCATCAGTCAATATGAAATCAAAAGGGAGAAGTTTACCCTGTGGCTCTTTTACTACTTGTCGAGCGCTGTACGTCAGAACACCATCAGACCATTCTCTGGTGTCAATATCAATGTGACCCAGCAATTGATTACGCGGCATAGCTTTAGGATTCATGACATAGAACTTGACAATTTGACCGATTTTGTTCAACGTTAATCGCAATAATTTCCAAATTGTCGATTTTCCACTTCCTGATGGTCCGACAATCACCACTCCCATTCGCTGTCGTAATTGCTCATAAACTTCTAAAATTTTCTTCCTTTGGTGTTTCAAAGAAACCAGGTTTTGTTCCTTGATAACTTCTTCCAAGGCCAAAATTAATTGATCGTATTCAATTTCTCGGATTTCGATATTTGGAAAAACATCTTTGACCAGTCCCTCGAAACATATGCTGTCTTCAAAAGTTAATTTTGACAAAGTGTTTACGCGAAGGGCCTGGACAACAAGTTTTGTTTCCAGATCTGACTTATCATTCATTGTTGGTTCATCACCATTGTTTTCAATATTTTTCTTTTTCAATTTGTGCATCTCCAACAAATTTGCTGAACCCTTCAATACAGTTTTCAGTGCTCGTAGGCCCCAATCATAATGTTGTTGTGGAGTTAACAGTTCCCTAATTTATCAACAATAATAATATCTTTTAAAGTATTTAATCATTTGATGATAAAAATTAATTATTATATTGTGTATCTTGTCAATTTTATGTTATAATATTATATATAATATAATATTTTATTACTTATTTATAAACATAGTATTGGTCGATATTCAAATAGAAAACAATAAAAAATATTTAAAAGTAATAATTTAAAATAATAATTAAAAAAATGATTTAGTTATAATCACATAATAAAAATAATATATAATCATAATAAATAATTATAACCTTTAATATAATAATAATGAAATATTAATAAAAGAAATTAAAATAAAAGTAATAATAAAAATATATAGAAATATTAGTAATAATTATAAAATTAATTTCTAATATTAAAAAATAGAAAATTGTACATCAAAGTATAGAAAATTGTTAAAAACTTAAAGCTAAAACATAAAGGCCGTGAAAATGGATCAAAATATTTTCCATAAACAAATTTGTATAAGGCAGATTCAAAATTATTGTACTCAAAAACCTCTTATGTATTTGAATCATTCCAATATGATGGCCAGGAGTTATGGTTCTACTAGAAGATAACAAAAACACAGTTTTTATGAATGAAAACCACAATGGTCAACTAAGAACCATTTGAGGTGAAAGGAGAACAACTTTTAAACTTAATTGTCACTCCAAAATTAATGAAAACATCAATAAAGGCTTAAAAATCCGAAATCTCAGACACAATAATAAAAATATTCCCAACCATAATCCAAAAATGATAAATCTAGAATAACAACAACCGTTTGATAAAAGCGTATTTTTAGTGCGAAAGTAGAAGGTCGATAAGTTAAGAAAAATATAACAAAATTTTCTTTGACAATCATTGATTAACTTTACTTCGATAGATTGAACACCGCGACTAATTTCCGCCCCAATTCCTTGGCATTCTTGAAGCCATCGGAACTGAGAATAACTTCAGCTATCAAATCGTTATCCGGTCGACTCATGGCAACGGGTCGAAAGAGTTGTTTTAAATTGTCTGGCAATTTTTGACGACCTCCATAACCTTTTCCAGCCGGATTCAATGTGATGAAGATAGCAGAGTTGCAATCGACATTCACTTTGCGATCAAGAAGAACAATTTCCGATGCTCGATTCTTGATTCCATCTTGAATAATCTATCATATTTCGAAACAAAGTTTTATTCGGGACGAAAGGTATTTTATCAACCTGTATTTGCATGGAAACTGCCGACAATACCGCTTCTTCCAGTCTGTTAAACTCGTCGAAGCAACCCCAAGATCCACATTTGACGAGACCGATGAAAATTCTGCCCATGGATTTGACATCAATGCCTTCGTCACAATTGAACACCAGCACCTGTCGTCCAAGCAGTGCTCCAAGGGCTTTTACTGATTCCGTTTTACCTGTACCAGCGGGACCGTAAGGATTTCCACCAAGACCCATATGCATGCCTTGAGTCAATGTAAGGTAACATTTATCAGTTAATGGTGTGTGGACAAGCTTTGGGGCATTGCCTTGGTATTCATAGGTGTAGTTGAATTGAGCATCCACCATTCGAATGACACATGCCTGAAAAAAAGAAATATATTGTAGGACATCGTATCATGTAAGATGCCATGAGCAGAGTGAACAAACATTAACTTCAGATCAAACATTTACGGATAACTTTAGACTTTATTAAATGTAAGAATAGAAAAAATATATGGCAATATTGATTAGAAATTATTTGGAGAAGATAACTAGAATGATGAAAGAATCAAAGATTTATTTTACATTAAATATTCAAGGAAAACGAACTCAGAAAAAAAAAATTAAATCATTTGAACACGACTAAAGATTGAGACGTTGAATGGGATTCATCAAATATAATTAGTAAATATTTTGCAAAAATAACTGAGAATCCCTTTCAAAGACCCATAATAACAAAAATAATGAACAAAATGCAATAGCAATAATTATAGGAGATAATATTATCAATAATGATTATAACTATAATAAGGATTATAATAATAATAGTCGATTATCACTTGGTAGTTAATTTTAAATTTTAAAGATTATCTTAGAAATGTTATCTAATTGCCACCTATTTTATAAAATAATAATGGTGGATAAGGAAAATATAAATTCATTGTAAAATTCTTTACGGACATGTTCGTGAACGTTGACAATACAAATGAAAATTGACATGAAGAAAACTAATAATTGACCTTGTCCTTAGAATTCTGATAAAATCGTAACTGCTTCTGCCATCCCCATTCCGATACGGTTTGGCAGCTGTCTCTGATCAACTGGTCAACAACGTCAATATTGTAAACGGTATCCAGTATTAAGGCTTTCAGTTTCAGATCCAGAACATTCAAAGATGAGTCGGCACTGAGTGACATTTTCGTATCAGTGTAAGAAGTAAGTTTCATAGCTAATTCCTTTTTCAAAGTGTTCAGATTTCCGTTACCGAGAGCTTCTTCACATTGGGAAGTAAAGCAAATCATTTCACATAGACAAAGAATTTGAGATGGATATTTGTCAGGGTTCATTCCGAAATTGGATTTTGAGGACATTCTTGAGTCTTGCAGAGCATAATTGAGTTGGTCGGCTAATGTTATTCTCATTTCATTGATTAAATTGCCCAGCCAAGTCTCCACTTCTGGGATGATAAGAACCTGATTTCTCAACGTAACAGCTTCACCGTCCAATGACTTTATGGTTGTAATGTGTTGGTTATCACCGTTAAACTCAACATTGTAAATGCCTTGAAACAGGTTTTTCAAATGTGACTTGATAACGAGTGGATTGGTGGATTGGCCTAATATTTCCAGCAAATCATCATCACCGATAAAATAAAACCTGGGAAACAGAGATCGCTTTTCTTCCAGATATTCATTCAAAGCTTTTTGACATCTTTGTAATTGATCAATGATAGTCACGAGTAGGTTTTTCAGCCCGGTCATAGAACACAGCGATAAAACTCTATTATTTCTGTTGATATCGGCCATTATCGAGCGAAAATCTTCATCGACTCTTTTGAAACGTGCTTTCTCTTTCGGTAAGGCATTTCTGCCGAATATTGGTTCCAGATAAACCCACTTTCTTTGTATTTGGTTCAAATTTTGTAGATATTCGTCTAAATCAGCCAATTTTGTTTCCCAGATTGCCGCTTTGTCTTGGAAAAATCGATAATATGGAGAATCTTTGAGAGATTGTAACAGACATTGATTGTCACCGACTTGACTAATAACCTCTCTCCATTCCTTAATCAGATTAATAGTATTGTTCTGACTGTCTGTATATTCTGCCAACTGAAACACAGATCCTGCTCCCCACAATTCCAGTTCTCGAATAGCTTCGCGAATCGTCACTTCTCCTTGGGCCTTTTGATTCAATTCCTTTATAGCTTCGGCATGTCTCACAATTTCCTGAGCTACATCGAGAATATGACGAAAAGTCAATTTTTCTAGAGTCAATCCACGAGGCATATTGACCAAACGAAATAACTCCAACCAATGATCCTGTGACAATCCTTCACCTCGAATCCATTTTAATGAAGGTATTATATTCTACAATAAATATCCAGTGAACGAAAAATGGGGATCAAGTCAAGTTAATATACTTACCTCATAGAGTTCGATTTCTTTTTGCAATCTCACAGTCATACCCGTGATTTTCTCTTGACGTAGTTTTTCTATCCACAATTTCAAGAATTCTTCAAACATGTAATAGCGAGATCTGAAATATTACGCTCAATGAAAACTACCAAAGAAAAAAGGAAGTGAAAGAGAAAATTCTGACGAGGTTCAGCTTGATACTTTGACGATGTCTTAATTGCTTAACTATGTTAGGTCTCATAATTCTTCCTCCAGGCAACCGACATGATTTTCGTCAATCTCATAGAGTTGTCTTGATTAATATTCCATATCAACACAAATTGTCCTGGATGTGAGTGACATATAGGTTCCAAACCAGTTTTAATGTCATTTTATACGATATACTCTTCATTAACTTGACTGAAATATTAGGTACCGGAATACTTCATGTCGTTTTTTAATTGACTTTAATTATGACTATTTTCTATTATAAATAAAATGTCGTTTAAATAATCTTTGTTTATTGATTGGCATGTTTTAAAATGATTTCATTCAAAATTGTTAATTATATCATATTTATTTTTTAATTTTTTAGCAAAGATTATGCCAAGGTCAAATATTAAAATTCGTATCTGCATTCTTTGCGACTTCAAAGTTTGTCTGAATGTCACAAATTCCGTCAAATGAATTAATTTAGGGTTTGGAAAAAGTACCATTAACATTTGAGACGCTCAAAGATAGTTCAATGATTTTGTGAGGGCAATGAACCTCGAAGACATTCCTAGAAGAGCACCAACAATTTTGTTCCAGAAAACACACTTAATTAAACTAATCGAAAGTAGGCCTCACCAGACTTGTGTTGAAATTGCAGAGCAGTTAGAGTATGGTAAGTCGACTGTACGAAAACGGCTTCATGAGATTGATTACTAAAAAAAACTAGATCAATGGTTCCTCACCAACTTAAACCAGCAAACGAAATAACACGATTCAATATCTATTCAATTCTGCTACAACGTCAGATACGTGCGCCTTTTTGGAAACAAATAATTATTTATGATGAGAAATGGGCCTTGCATGACAACTTTCGCAGCTCTACAGGAATATATTCCAAAAAAGATCTACATCCCACTAATATCTTAATTACGGTATGGTGGAATTATAAAGGCATTGTTCACGTAAATTATTTACCACCCTGTCAGACAATTAAAGCAGACACATACTATGCAGTAATTGATACTGTCAACGTTAAGTTGCAGAAAACCGAGCCGGCAATGGTCAATCGAAAAGGTGTTATCCTAATATTACTATATTTATTATTATTTTTTTTTTTTATTATTTATTTATTTTTATTATTTATTATATTTATTTATTATATTATATATTTATTTAAGCCTTATAAGTATTAATTAAAATAAAATTAATGCGGTGTAAAATAAATAATTTATCATTAATATAATCAATACTGTACATTTTATTTCATGTATAAAGATTATTTATTCCGTTCACAAAGGACAATAGAGTCAAAAGGTACTAAGATTATAAATGGTACTAAATCAATAAAATAATGAAAAAGATTAATAAAATCAATAATAAATATTTAGATTTACAATCACCTGAAGGACAGCCAATCTTCTTTTGCCAAATTCTCCAGACCACTTTGGTATTGTTCAAACTGACTCCACATAAGTTCGTTTTCGGCCAGGTCTGCTTTGATGATATCAATCAATGTAAACTCTAACGGCTCTAATTGAAAGTGTTGACAATTTGTTCTGAAGATCGGAACTGATTACAGGTATTTGCAAACACAAGGAAATCAATACTCGATATTCAACTTTGTTTCTTCCAGTTCTTGAAATTCCAGCTTTTTATCTTTGATTCTCTGAACAGCTTCCAGACAGGCTTGTGTAGTTCCAGAATCCAAAAGATCACGACCTGGTTTCAGTCCTTGCCAACGGTCATTAAACTTTTCCAATTCCTGTTGAAATTGTTTTTGTCTGGTTATGAGGTTAGTTTTCATAACCTTGAAACAAAAAAGTAGAAAATGAAACAATCTATAGAATTAATTTTTTACTTGAATTTGTTCTTGCATCATCATTTGAAAACTTTCCATCATTAATTCAAACTTATCCCATTTCTGTTGACATTGATTTACTGAATCGATTCCTCCACCAGCCACAGTTCGTAGTAATTGATTCATTTTTTCTGCTTTATTGATCTGACCTTTCAAGCGTGGTCTGTCTTTATTAAATTCCCCATGGTTCTGAGTTGCTTCTGTTATTTCCTCCATTGTCTGTGGTCTTTTGCCCAGTAATTTTATGGAATCTTTTTATCATAAGAATATCAGTTTTGGCAAGAAACAAATTAAAATATTCACTTGATAAGCTGGCATCGACACTGTCACACGTTCCTTTTATATTTTTTCTCAAAGAATTGAGAAGAGCGTCAAAAATATTTTGTATCAAAGTGTCAATGGTCATTTTAACCGGGACACAATTTATACTAATGCAATCAATCTTTATTTCATTTGGTAACTTTTCTGCTTCTTTCCCCTTTGTTTTCATCGCCTAGATGTTCAGATCAATTATGTGAATTGGTAATTTTTTTAGAAACATTTTTATTATTGGTATAGAATTTAACAAACAATAAATAATAATGATTATAAATAAGCATCTTTATTCAATTGAAAAGAATAGTAAAGAAGAAAAATCGAAAAAATAATTTGTCAATGACGGTGAAATACAATTTCGATTCTATGCGACTTACAATAATACAGTCTACGTTGTGGTGAGATATTAATCCCTAATTCACAATAATTTATCCTAAGATTTTTAAAATGAATTTATTAAAATTTTAAATATAATATTAAAATTTGTATTAATATTCGTAGTTAAAGTTTAAAATAACTAAGTTAATCAAACATTGTTTAAATATTACAAAAACGGTAATGTCAAAAAAAATTTTTAAATGAAGAATAAATTTTATTTTCAAGTCTTTATTTCCAATGATTTCAAACGACAATGAAAAACATCGAGATAATCATTAACGAACGATAATCAGATAACGAACAGTTTTTTCTTTCCTACTGATACTCATAAATCACCCACATTTATTGTTCGTGATCAAACACAGATTATAAAATAATATTGCCATAGTGCATTTAATTGAATCCCTTGGAATATAGATATTCTTTTTCAAAAAATCATTATTTCTTTGCCCTTCTTTAAAATTCTGCAATGATAATCTGTTGTCATCACTAAAGGTTAATTTTCAGCATAACATTTATCTCACTGATCATTTAAACAATTTTTATAAAAATGATAAAATTGATTAGACGTGAAACAATTTATCCGTTTTATAAACAATCAAATCATTTATTTCCATTTTTGACATTTAAATTGAATATGAAAATAAATAATATTTTCCAAAATGATAACAAGTGATCTCATTAATTGGCACTTAAAAAATTACTATTGTTGAATAAAATCTTTAATTAGGAATAACGTTAAAAGCAATAAAGACCGGGAGTCTAAATCATTGTCCTCAATCGTTCTCTTTCACTACAAAGTAGGTTTTCAGAACATTATTTCTCTCATTTTTTGTAATGTATTTTGCTATAATGTCGCGCAATCTACCGTAAAAAATTAAACCAGCATGATATATAGAATTTTTGCCTCACCCAGCCTACTCACTATACCTCTCGCCTCTAATTATTTCTTTGAAAATTTTGACAAGTTCTTCAGCAAGAAAACATTTTAAAATGATGATGCCTTGAATAGTCTAAAATCTAATGGTTCTGGTTAATTCCGAATGTTCACTAATATGTTTTCTGAGTTGAGTTTGTGACTCCTCTATGTTTAGACTATTACATCCATTATATTTGAAATGATACTTTATATTAACTTGCGATGTTATCGTTTTAAATTTTTAATAAATCTTTGTTTTTTCTGTTATTGAAGTTATTTTTAGATCTTTCTATATAATCAAAGGAATCACCATAGGCATTTAATTCTTATCAAGTACCAAAAATTTAAACATAAAATAAAAAGATAAACCAATAATAATTTCATAGAACATTAAATTAATCAATTCAAATCCGAAATAGATATTACCTTGAAATTTTTCTCATAGTCCACGAGTTCTAAGCAATGCTGGTCAACGAACTCTTCCAAATCCAACGAACCCAAAACGACCCATTCCTGGAATTTGTTCAAGCAATTCGATAATCTTTGAAACAGAAATTCTGCTTTCTGATAGCAAACAACAAATCCCGTTACGTTTCTTTCGATGACACAAGGAAAAATCAGTTGATTGTTTGACGGGTTTGCCACACTGTCAGTGAGACCCTTGAACTGGTTGGGTAGGTTGATAAATTTCTTCATTTCTTTGAAATATTTCGATTTTATCTGAAAGAGAAAATCGGAAAATAAAAATCAATTTGTTCATATGTCGTTTATATTTATTTTGAGTACTTCTTCAAAAGCCGGATTAAATTGCAATCGTCCGTGTCTGTAAACAAGATCCGCCCTAATTTCCGGCAAATTTTCATTCAACCCCTCCAGGCCAAAATGGTACTGGTGTTCCAAAGCTTTATACAATTGATGATCTAGATGCTTTTTCCAGGGCAGAGTGTTTTCCGGTAAATGTTTCTAATAAATTGATTCCAACAATAATAATTAGGAAAAACATTTCAAAAGAACCTGATTTTCTATTTGAAATAGAATTTGTCGAATTTCATTCAATATATCTTTCCATTTTTGTTGTAGTCTCAACAGATCAATATCCATCAGATTCACAATCTACAAAATGAGTTCTTTTAATTTTTTTCCATGATAATTATATGATTATAATTATATAAATAATAAATATAAAATATATGATTAATATATATGATAAATATATGATAAAATATATGATTAATATATATGATAAATATATGATAAAATATATGATTAATATATATGATAAATATATGATTATACAGTTGCCGCCAAAAGTTTAGCATATTTTATTGAAAGGCAAAAAATAAGATATTAATATATTTCTATTCAATTTTTTCATTTTTTATATATACAAACAAAGATATGTACAAAACAAGCACAGATCAATATTTTGAATGATGTCCCTGATTTTTCAGAACTTCTTGGATCCTGCTAGGCATGCTATCAGACAAAGAACGACAATTTTCAAGAAAGTTTTCGCCTTTCCAGACTTGCTGAATAACCTCCGTCAAATAGGTTAGTGTTGATGGCTTTTCGATTGAACCTTTGCGTTTGATTTTCATCCAGAAATTCTCAATTGGATTGAGATCTGGGCTTTGTGATGGTCAAGAGAGTACCTCAATATCCTCACTTGCCAGCCATTTTGACACTACCTTTGGTTTATGACATGGAGCGCCATTGTGTTGAAAAAGACTACATCCAAGGCGTTGCATTGATGGCAGAAGATGTTGCCGAAGAACTTGTAGATAACTGTTAGCGTTCATTGTCAAGTTTTTTGGTAGGCAGTATAAATTTCCTGTTGCCTTTCCGGAAAAACATCCCCAGACCATTACTGAGAGTGGGTGCCGCACAGTTGATAAGGTGTATATATAACAAAATTTACAAAATACAATAAATGTAAAAATTGATTATAATTTTTTTATAATCAAAAAAATATAAGTGTAATTGAGTACAATATTTTCTCTACTAAATTTTAAAATTAAAGTAAATAAATAAAAATTGTGAATGTTTATTTATTTATTTTTATTATTATGATTATTATTATGATTATGATTATGATTATTTTTATTATTATTATTTATTATTATTATTATTATTATTATTTATTATTATTATTTCTTATTATTATTATTATTATTATTATTATTATTA
>JBBMKC010194043.1:0-15007 GCA_037834085.1 Bipalium vagum | reverse complement strand
TAAAACATAAGTAATATATAATAAGTTATATAAAATTTATATATAAAATTTATATAAAAATATTTATCACATTAAACAAACTGATAACATTATTATAGCTATGTTTATTATCAAAATGTCTATGCAAGTCTTTAAGAGTGTTTTCAGTTCTTTGAGAAATCGTCGAAGTTCAGCTTCAGAAATCACTGCTAATCTCAATGTTTCTCATGAAACAAAAATCAGCACCACTACAGTAAAACGAAGTTTGCTTGATGTCGGCCTAAGAGGCTGTGTAGCAGTCAAAAAATCACGTTTAACAAAAGCCCATAAACAAAAGCTATTAACCTGGGCCAAAGAACATAATAATTGGACACCGGAGGACTGGAATAAAATTCTTTGGTCAGACGAATCCAAATTTGAAAATTTTGGCAATAAGTGACGATCATTTGTCCGTCGTCAGCCTTGGAAAATTATGCTGGAAGAGTGTACAGTGAAAACTATTAAGCATGGAGGAGGAAACATCATGGTTCGGGGTTGTTTCGGGGGTGGAAAAGTCAGAGGACTTGTGAAAATTAATGGAAGAATGACGAAAGAAGTCTACTTGGACATTTTAAAGGAACATGCTTTGCATTATGGAGCAGAATTAATTGGCGAATGATGGTAAAGTGGTAAAGGAGTATTTAAGAGAGAAATAAGAAGGTTTTCTACAGGTGATGACCTGGCCATCGCAAAGCCCTGATTGCAACCCAATAGAACACCTCTGGAATCATTTGGATAGAGAGGTGCGAAAAAATCCTCCAAGTGGAAAAAATAATCTTTGGTTATCACTTAAAAGTATTTGTGAATCTGTTAATGGTCAGTACTTACAAAAATTGTGTGACAGACTACCTTGAATATGTCAAGTTCTTATTAAATCTAAAGTTGGTCATTTTGATGAAAACAGCATTTAATTTAAATGTTAGTTAATGTGCTTATTGTGTAATACGTGTTATTTTTTTTAAAAAAATTAAATAAAGTGTTTTAAAATTATTTATTTCTTTTATTGTTACCTTAAGAAATCTTAGAATGCGATCATTTCATTATAAAATAGCTAATTTATTAAGTGCGATTAAGCTTATGGACGGTAGTGTATATATTAGGTAATTATATATCATGTATTGAATGTTCTCCATGTAAACGAAACTCAAATATTTCTTTAGAACATTATTTTGATTCTATCAAGTAGATTAACTGTTTATGTATTGTCATTTAAAAAATAAAAACAGAATTCATTCATTTATTTAATAAATAAAAATATATATAACCCAATAAAAATTTGAATCTCGTATTAATCTCATTGGTAATTCGAAAATAATATCTCATTTTTTACTTATAATAATAAAAGATATTGAATATTTTTGAGTTAAAATATTTACTTATTGCTGAAATTATTCTTTCATTTTGATAAAACAAAATTATTTATTATTTTTAATATTAAAATATTTATACATTAAAATGTTCAACTAAGATATTTTGACTATGGTTTTCTAAATGACTTTTCGATCTAAAATGAGATGATAAAGCTGTTTTTGTTTTAAAATATTTATTACCACTATCACATTAAAAATTAGCATTTATACTACTATTAATAATATCAGTCATTTTATTAGTCATTGTTTACGTTTTAAAAGCTAATTACCTTCGGCTTTACATTCGGGGTAACATCATATGATGAAATCTATCTAAACTTAGATGTTAATTGAAATTAAATGTATTGTTAATTTGTTTAAAAGCCTTTTTAAAGCTTTTATTAAAAATGTAAGTTATATAAATGTATGAAGTATAAAATACTCTTATAATAGAGATAGATGAGCCAGATAACCTTTCAGGGTATAGTGGTGGAAATATGTTTTCATACATTCATTATAATCGTTGAAAATCATACTTGTATTGACACAAATAATTTTTATTTGTATAAAAAGAATATTTCACTTATTTGATTATAAGCATAAATGAAAACTATACACCTCCTATTTCCCATTATATATAAAACATTATAAAAGTATATTTTGAAATAAAAAAAATCTTTCAAACAACAAAGAAAATTATATTATATTTACAGCGTTCCCTTAATTATACAACTTCCCGTTTTTACTAATATTTTTAAAAATATTTTTCTAAAAGTATGATATAAGCCTCTTGAAAATTCCCCTCTTTCAGAAATTATTTGGTCAATTGTTTGAAATAATATCTTCAGTAAACCTTTTACAGGTATTAGTTGATTATGTGAATAAATGACATCTGACAGCATTTTTAAAATGTTTTCCATTAGATTAATATCCAGCGATTTGGGTGACTACTCAGTTATTTTTAAAAGAAACAACCTTCATCAATAACAATAAAAAATGTAAAATTCTATACTTTGTTTTTCATTTCATCTTCACTCAACCATGTTTCCTTTCAAAACCCTTTCACTTTAAAAAATCTAATTCCCCATTTGAAAACAATCTAATAAAACACCTTTTTTATAAAATAAAACGTTAAAGTCTTTTTGTCTTGATACTTTTAAATCATTTAAGAGAATCTTAAATCTGAAACTTAAGGTTTTTCTATATAATAAAAAACTTATTTTATAACCTCATTCAAACAATTCTGCAACCAACAGACAAATGATCATGTTACCTTTGCACACTGAGAGCGCTACGTCTATTGAATTCGTTGAGCAGGAAATACTTTAAAAAAAGAAATATGAAACAAATTCCCAGAATACATTATAAGCTGCCTCTATAATATTTTTATTCTATTATTATTCTAATTTTTATAATTATAATTACCTAAAGCTTTAAAAAAAAGTTTACGATTCTCATCAAAACCTTCCCTTTATCAATCTATCCCCAATTGAGTTTTTTAGAATTTCAAAATTTATATTCCATATTTTGTTTTAATTTAAAAGATGAAACAGAAAATGTATGTTTAAATAGAGCAGTTGTAACTTTTTATACTTTACAAAATTAAGCTTTTAAATGAGAAATAAATGTAGTTTTATTGCAAGACCAATTTATGGAAATTAGATTAAAAGAAGAAACGATTTATTATAGAGATGAAAGTGAGATAATTTTAATGATATAAATATTTAATATTTTTAGGTTATCTTATAATTTGAACGATAATTAAAAATTTTTTTTATTTTAATATCGGTTTTTTATTGCCTTAAAATTGTGAAATAAAATATAAAAATTTATATATTTTCTTATTTAAAAATATTTTATATTTTTTAAATTTCAATTTATTTTATTTTTATATATTTTAATTTAGAATGCAAAAAAATATATTTACCTGCTTTAACATAATTAGAATAAGGTCTATTTTTTTAAAGCTTCAATAGGATTTAAAATATAATTAGAGTCATTTACTTGAGCTCTTAAATTTTTTATTTTATCTTGAATCAATAAACTATCATTTTATGTAAATTTAAATTCAGACTCTTTAAAGGCAGTAAATAAATAAATTGGCTTATTTTTTAATATATAATGTTTTGTTTGTACTGTTTGTAATGTTTGATTTGTACCTTTAGTTAAATTTCTTTAAAATGCCTAAATAAGAAATAAATATTAATATTTTTTCCATCATCTATTCTTGAAAAAAGATTTGTTTTCTTTAAATTCACTTTTTGCTTCTTTTTGAACAATTTCAATAATATTTTAACCTTTAAAATATTTTTTTACATTCATATATAGTTGTTTTCTTTATTCAATTTCCTCATTAGTTAAAATTCTATCTTCTAAAGCTTTCATTTGAAATAATTAAAGTTTATTAATTGAATTTTCAATCGATTCACAAATTTCTGTTTTTCGCAGTTAAATATTCAGAAATAGTTTCAGAAAAATTTAAGTTATAGCACTAAAACATGCAGTAACAATAGGAATTTAAAATAATAACCCAATTTCGAAAGTTTATACTCCTATTCAAATTGCAGTACTGATTCCAAAATTTCTTGTTGTAATAATACTTGATTATTTTAAATGAGAATATTTTTTAGTATATTTAAATATATATATTTTAAATGGATTAATAAATCTTCTGAAACTTTCTTCTCATTCATAAAACTTTCTATTAATTTTTAATTTATTATTTTAAATATTATTTTGTAAAACAGGCTAGATAGGAGCAGTTGGGTTTTGAAACTGCAAACCAATTTGTGTTGCATCATTATTATCAAATTTTTCTATTTTTTAAAAAAAACATAGAACTTTATATTATAGAGTATATCTGGATAAATATTTCAAAAAACTAAAACAAAAAAAAACACTTCCATATTAAGCAAAACAAAAATAGCCAAAAATGGAACAACAAAAAACAACTAACAACAAGTTTAGAAGTCATTATCACTAACTTAATAGTATCCGCAACCAGAGAACAACAAACCTAAATATCCAAATTTTGTAGGACCATTTTGAATATGAATATATCTCATAAACGTCCGTTTAAATATACCCAAAACAGTAGGCACAGAGACATACAACCTCAGAATAAAAAAAGTTTTATAAAACACAAACAACCTAACCGATGTAAACTATTGATACTTTATATACTATTCTTAAAACAACAGAAATTAAACTCTCTCCATTCTCCGCCTAAACTTATTAAAACATATATTTATTATTATTTTTTGAAAATTTTTTAAAATTAATAACTTTTAAAATATTTCATTAATTTTAAATCCACAATTTTTGTAATTCAAAATTGGTTGGATAAATTAAGATCGAAGAGAAGAGTTTCCTAATGAATATATGTGGAGGAAAAGAAATGGAAACAATGGTCTCTTGACACTTAAAAATAAACTTCGTGATTACTTCAAATATCATAAACAATTTTTTAAATTTTTGTCTTTGGCATACATTTAAATTGTAAATGAAAAGTGACAGATATTTAATGAGATCCAAGACTTTAGCCTCTAAATAATTCTCAATCCAAAACAAACCAACCTGAACACCAGTATAACAAACAAAAACCAAGAAACCTTTTCCCTACCACTAAACAACCTTACATGACTATTTCCACCAGTTTCACTTAAAAAGAACATGAAACACCACCAATAAAGCAATCATAAAAGGCAATAAAAAATGCAACCTAAAAACCCTAACTAACGTGGCCATAAAGAAACAGAAAACTCCTTCACAACGAAACGCCCCTTTCATTTACAACATATGGGATAACAGAACATAAATTTGTAATAACAGTAGCTCCTCAAAAAGACATCTGTCTCTATGGTAAGACATACCCTTAAAAACCAAATCTTTTGATGAACATACGACCTACAATATAAACCACGAATCATCTGTACATTAAGACAAAAAATGTGGCTTCTTTCGAATGTACCTTACGAACAAAAACTCCAAAAAACCACATCAAAAATCAAAAAATCAACACTGGAAAAGCCACCTCAACCCTTCTAAATGTTGAAATAAGCTAAGCAATCATTTCATCTAATGCGCTCTTATAACTTATAACTCAAATTTTGTATAGATTCATTACGCAAGTTAATATATTTCTAAATATTACATTTTTAAATGTAACTTTCTTTGTAAATGCAATTCGACGTGTTTCGTGTAATAATGCAAAATACGTTTTTTATAAATGGTTAAAATAAGTATCGATGTGAGCCAGCAAATTGGAAATGCTCCAATCAAAAATTAGCAACTCTCAATATCGGTCGGAAAAGGAATGGATGAAGTTCCGAAAGACTGGGTTATTGTCAGATAAAAAGAGGTAAACATACGGCCTATAATACAAACCATGTTCCATAAATAAACAAATCGTAAAACATAATATTAAGTATTTTTGAAAGAAATTTTTTTTACAAATCCGATCAAATGATATCATTAAACGAGCAACAATGAACCGTACTTTATTTTGTCAGGGTCACATTTTTCAGTAACAAAAACAATCTTTACCATAAGAAAGGAAATAGAACGAACAAAACTGTACCAGAACTGGAATTGTTCGAAGAACAGAAGCAGTCTGACGATCTTCAGCAAACTTTTCTATGAAAATATTTCAAAAATACCACACCTAACACCAAAACCATAGACCAAGCCCTGGACACCTTGTTTCGAAGCATAAAACTGTCCAAACAATCAACGCAACGACGATGTATTCTGTGGAGCCTGAAAAAGAAAATTTTGAAGAAAACAAGTTAATCTTAAAATAAAAATACGCTAATTGAATATTTGAGTACCAAAAAATTTTAAAACTCACATCGTGGTCAGAAAAAAATATACAGATTGCTGGGAGAAAAATTAAATTAAAAATTAAAAATCACAACTAGAACTTCTTATACTACCCCCAACCAAAGAATGTACCCAATCTTTGCAAAACACACGAAACATAAAATCAAAGTCTATGGATATTTTACATGACCAAACCAGGATTAACCCTTAACGGAAAAGACCTGATACAGAGTGCGAGAAATAACAAAGGACACCTAACAGAAAACTACAAATTCCAGGAGCAAATCATGCCCAACTAGAACTGGAATTTTCAACAAAAGCTTTCAAATTGAATGGCAGGCAAAATAGTGTTTGTTTTGAAGTCCTTCAAAAGGATAACATAATGCAATCGAAACTATTTTTTCAGACGAATTTCAACAATATAACAAAAAATTAATAATAATAAACATTCAATTCTTTTCTATGATCAACCAGTTACAACAGAAGAAAAAGGAATACTATCCATAACAGCGATAAAAAATGGTAATAATCAATCAACCGAATTTCTATCTATAACAGTAATGAACATACAAGACAAAATACTTTTAAATACCATAGTATCCCGAAGGAAAGGAATAATAATTCTAAATGCACCTCAAACTGGTATGACCGAGGAACAATTAGAACAGGGGATGGATGTTATGCCAGTGCAAATACTACTTATGAACATTATTACAAAAAACAATGGTAGTTTGATATAATATAATTGAAGTTTTAAACATATGCCACGTCCCAATACAAACTATTAAAAGAATAAGGGAACTATCCACAGCTCCCGGGATAAAAACGAAAATCACAAACAAACCATTTTCAATTAGAAGTAATAGCCAAAAAACTAAATATACCCATACGGAACGATTTAAAACTAAGAAACGAAAGAAACTGCAAACAAATGTTAGGCATCTACAAAACACTGTGTGAACCCTAGCAAGAAGACATTGAAGTTCCAAAAGTAACCCAAAAAGTAATACAAAAAGTATCTACCATAATCGATGAAACAAAAAGGATGCTAACACAAATACATTATTATTATTATTATTATGAATTATCACCAAACCCCGACGTAGAAATATTAGACATAACAGAACCTATGGAAGAGGAATATGAAAAACTAAACCCCAGTAGTAAAAGGTCGCAAAAATTAAATATTCAAATTCATTCATATAAAGGAAAAAGAACTTTAAAAAAAATGGAACAACCGTTTCAAAAACAAAAAGAACAATCATCAACATTACAAGAAAAACATAAAAATAAAATATAAATAATAAATGACAGGAAAATCAAGTGCACCCAGAAAAATATCTCTGATGCACAATGAAAAATATTATTTACAATGGGCAATCTATATAAACAAAAAAGGAACTACAATCTGTGCAGATTTTGAAGATACTTTTCCGGACGAAATGACTCAAGAAAGAGAAGAAATATGGGAGTCATCAGTTAGTAGCAAGGGAAGAAGGAGATAGAAGACTCAACCAATCGTTTGTTTGGTATCAATCAATTACATTTCAGGATTGTGGAAAATATTGTCATCAAAGATTTTACGATTTTATGTGATTATATTTTTATTCATTCTTTATTGTAAAAACATTCATTTTAACCTAACACTCATTTATCCTAACCTAGGTTCAAAAAAGTTTTATAACAATTAATTGTTTGAGTCGCGTGAAGACCTGAGTCACAAATTATTATGAAATCTTTTAAAATTTCATTAAGTATGTGGTCAATATTTTGTCGTCTTGGTTGGCCAATTGGGACGTCTAAGCACGAATAACTATTTTGGTCGTCTATCTTTCGAATAATCTCATCATATAATTTTAGATCGATTCTATTTTCTAGCTTATTCGTAAAATAGCCACATTTAGTCCGGCTGAATGTAAAATTAATTTTCTCGTCAAATTGATGAGATTATGTAGAATTGATTTAATTTGTTACGAGGTGGCCCCAAATATAACCAGATCATCTGGTAAATTCAACATTATTTAGAGTCAGTGGATTTTCTATGGAAGCAGTTTTTCGAAGTAAGGGTTCCAAAGGGAGACAGAAAAGAGTCAAAAAAAGCCTTGTCGAACTCCACATAAAATATTTATTTCATGTGAAAAGAAAGTATGACATTGATACGGGGTTTTAACGTCTTTATATAGTAATTTAATGAGATTAATGGTTTTAGACAAACATCCCATCTTACTAAGCGAAAACCAGATAAGCTTCTAAGGAACAGTTCCGAAAGCGTCAGCTAGATAGAGCCAGGAAATATGTAGTCCATCAGATCCGGGCAGAAGATATGGATTTTTTAAATGCTATCTCTGTTTCATTCATGGAGATTGGAAGAGAAGTTGTAGAGTCCTCAGAATAAGGGAAGTTATTCAGTTTGGTGAGATAAGATTTATTTATTGGTTTTGGGACGGGTTTAGAGAAGAAAGTAATAATATTATCAAGAGTTGGAAGGTAGAAGAGATCTGTGGGTATCTCTGATGTGCTCATAGTTATTTCTAAACCAGAATATTAAGTCATTTTAATTATTTAAGTACACTTATGGTTTGTTGATTTTGACCTTACATCTATGGGGATATAAATTATTAATTGATTCGTATTTTGGAGTGAGAGATTTTCAATGAAAGAAGGGAGAGCACAGAATTCATCAGCGGGATAATGAGGTGATTATTATTATATTTAATAGGTTATGAAAAGAAGTTTGAGTAAGAGTTAAATCTGGATAAGCGAATTCTTAAAGAAATGATTGGCGTTTCTCTTTATCGACAATATCAAGAATTCAACGTTGACTCATCCAGTGAATTGGCCATAAAATAATTTTTCACTCAGCCAGTTGTGAAAAGTTAAATAACTTTTTATAATTGGTCATTATTATTATTATTATTATTATTATAATCATTATAATTATTATAAATCTTATTATTACTTCGAGAACATTTTGAATGAATTTCGCAATTTCAGTGTGACCCTTCTCTTTTGCCAAGTCCAAAGGGTTTTGTCCGTCCTACAAAAAACAAGATAAATGTCAACATGGAAATGTCTGCAATAGGAGAGAGAAAAAAGAAGGAAGATTTAGCCAGAAATGGAACCACAGAGATAGTTTTGCTGAAAGTACTAATCCGATCAATTTGAGAGAGGACACACATTGATACAATCGATATTTATTTTGAAGAGAGAAAAGGTTGTTTTCAACCAAAGATTTAATTGACTCACTTCAGTCTTCACAAGAACCTTGCACTTTCGGTCAATCAATAATTTCACTATTTCCAAATGACCGTGCCTACATGCATAATGAATTGGTCTCCATCCCTAAAATAAAATTTAAATTATTTTTCATTCTTCTGTCAAATTTTTCACAAAAAACGAAACCCTTTTTTAATTTAACCGTTGCACTCTTCAAAAAAATCTTGACTTTATGAATTATGAAAATGTGTATAACGTACCAGTAACTAACAATAATGGTATTTTATGTTGACTAAAATATATGACTAAAGATATTATAAAAATAATAAATATTAATAATACTAACAAGACTATTATCAGCGATAAAAATGATTATGATGAGGCCAATGAAACCTGGGGAATTTTTTTAATTATTTAACATGGTAGCCATCACTGACTGGGATCCGATCACTGAACGTCTTTAACTAAAAGATATGATGGGTGATTTGGAAAAGTTAATCAACTATCGTAGAGTAGCCGATAGTGTGGAAAATTTTCTGGAGAACGTTCATAAGAAAAGAACGTCCACAAAGGAAAGCCTTTTGAAAAAAGTGTTTATAAGGAGTGATTCGAAGAATTAGTTTGTTTGAATTTTTTAAAATAAGGACCTCACGTCATGATTAACAAATATTAAATGATTTTAGTTTAAACTTTTTAAAAATTAAAATGTTACGTTTTTTTTAAATTTCTAAATAAATATTTTAAATAAATGTTGGTTAATTTTTAAAAAGTAAATAACTTAATTTTAATAAAAGGTGAGGTCCAAGTTTGAAAAGTTTGTTTAATTAATATGATTTAATGAAATATATTATTATTATGGCTTCGACTTTAAATTCTGATTTACAAATGACTACACAAGAATATAACTTGGCGGCATCAACACTGTCGGACTCGATCGCAGACAGAAAAGCTCCTGATCTACTAAGAAAAGGAGACGATTTGGGGTCTTTTATAAAAATATGTCAAAGATACTTTGACATTAAGGATACCACAATAAAGAAGAGAGAAACAGCGATTTATGCGCTGTTACATGAAGATTTATGGGAGGCCTACGAGGAAACATCGGGGAAGGCAAGCGGATTTGAAAAAAATGTCGTTGACGACTGGGAAGAATTAATAATGTATAGAAGAGGCAGTGAGGACATTGAAAGCTTTTTTAGGAAGGTAAGATCATTGGTGGAGAAAGCACTGTCACATGATCTGACAGTTGAAAAGCTTGAGGCACTGTTCTTAGTACAATGCATTGGAGATGAGGAGGTCGCACGAGAAGTTAGAATGCGAAGGCTGGAGAAAGGAAGCGAAATTAAAGATTTGATGAGATTGATGACCGACATCAAAGAAAAAGAAAAGAAAAAGTCAGTAAGAAGTTACAGAGATGTTGTTACAAGGAAGGTAACACAAAATCATGACACCAGAACACCCTCATTTAAAGGAAGACCAATAGCAAGAGTTATTATCATTTAGCTCGTAACTGTATGGCAAGAAGAGAAATAGAATGCTGGATCTGCTCGAGTCAGGGTCACATTAGCAGGGATTGCCCAAAAAAGAAACCTCGGGTATGCTTCGGATGTCAGAGAGAGGGTCATATTAGGAGAAATTGTCAAAATATAAAGTGTAGGCGGTGCAACTGGAACGGGCATAATGAAAGGGAATGTTATACGAACCTTCATGATGGTAGACGTTTCAAGCAGAGAGGATTAGAGGTCCAGAGAAAGTTTATAGAAGGAATAATTTAAATGCATTAGAAGAGGAAGTTGATGGTGATAGATTGGTCGAATACGAAGAAAGGCAAAATCAGTACCCAAAAAACAGGGCTTCGCTAGTTGGGGAGTTAGTAGGAGCCTTACATTAAACGTCGTCAGCGATGATTCCCAAAGGGACACCCGGTGCAAAGAAGAAGAATGGGCAAAAGTGTGGAAAATCATAAAGAAAAATGTGAAGAATGATGAAGATGTTGGAGCTGTAATTGAAGGAGGAGATTGTTTTATAACAGACAGAGTGATGAACGGAAGACAAAGTATAACGGTAGAGATTCATGGTCAAAGATTCGAATGCTTATTAGATACGGGAGCTGGGGTCAGTGTGATGAGTAGGAAAATTTTGAAAAAGTTTAAAGACGTGGAAGTAGTGAGAAGTGATGGCAGATTAAGGTGTGCGAACAATAGCCCATTGGAAATAGTAGGAAAATGCTCAATTTAGGTGAGAGTAGCAAATGAGTCAAAACAGGGTGAACTTTACAGTAGTAGAGGAAGTCACACCGGATTAAATCGGCGGAATAAATCTTTAGGTTTTCGGATTTAGGTTGGTTAAAGAGAATTCCGGGCAGATCAAAACTGAGGGAAAGGAAAGAGAAGAATCATATATGTGTAATATTGAAGGGTCGTTTGGTAATAAAGTTAAGGAAGGTCAGCGTTTTAAGAGAGCCGTAGAACTAACAGGAGTGACAAGCAACAAGCGGCTGGTGCAGATAATAATAGAGAACGAGGATGTTTTCATGGCCAACAAATGGGATGTCGGATGCACTCATCTAGCGAAACACCATATCCGGACAAGAGGATAACCAATTAATCTTAAGCAGTTTAGACAGCCGATGAACCTAGACGAGAAGATACAAGAGACAGTCAAGAATCGATACGACAATGGAATTATTAAGAAATGCAATTCATCTTGGAATACACCGTTGATTTGTGTATGGAAGAAGGAGAAGAAAGATATCCGTATATGTTTGGATTTTCGGCAGTTAAATGCAGTGATAGAAAGGCAGGCATTTCCGATGCCAAATGTTGATGAACGCGTTAGGTGGGCAAAGTATTTCAGTTCTATTGATTTAGGTAATGCCTATTATCAAATGGAATTAGAGGAGGCATCAAAGATCAGGACGGCTTTTTCTACCAAAGAAGGACAATATTGTTTTAATAGGATGCCCTTTGGAATAGCGTCAGCTCCAGGCACATTTCAAGAGATAATGACGAAGGTCGTCTGTGGTATAAAAGGAGCAATGGTCTATCCCGACGACATATTAGTGTTTACGGGGACTGAAAGTGAGCATTTTAAGTTTCTGAACGAAGTGCTGAGAAAAGTGCGGGAAGTGGGACTAAGGATAAATCCAGAAAAGTGTCATTTACTCAAAGAGGAAATAAAGTTCTTGGGTCATGTCGTGAGCAGAAAGGGGGTAAAGACAGGCCCTTCAAAGTTGGAGTCGATTAAAAATTTTGAAAGGCCAAAATGTGTAAAAGGGTTGAATAGCTTTTTAGGGATCTCTAACTATTATAGAAGATTTATAAAGGAATATTCGAAAAGATCTAGGCCCTTGGATAGAACACGCAGATGGAAAATTTTTGGAGAGGAACGTTGAAAAGTTAAAAAAATTCTTGAGAGGGGGATATAAGGAGTGATTCGAAAAGTTAGTTTGTTTGAATTTTTTTAAATAAGTACCTCACGTCATAATTAAGAAATATTAAATGATTTCAATTTAAAGTTTTTAAAAATTAAAATGTTACGTTTTTTTAAATTTCTAAATAAATATTTGAAATAAATGTTGGTTAATTTTTAAAAATTAAATAATTTAATTTTAATAAAAGGTGAGGTCCAAGTTTGAAGAGTTTGTTTGATTAATCAGTTTTAATGAAATATATTATTATTTCTTCGACTTTGAATTCTGATTTACAAATGACTACACAAGAATATAACTGTGCTAATGAGATGTATAAACGATCCAGAAATTGAGAAGGAGATTGAACTGAGAAAGTTAGGAAGTATTGAAGAAATGGAAGATCTAATTAAATTAATGGATGGAATTCGACAGAAACAATATGATCATGTCAATACCATCATGACCTACAGAGACGTAGCGAGGAACGGTAGATATCAAGATGTACGGAGACAGGAAGCACTCTATAATATTAGACCTGTTGTAGAGCAAGTTAGACCAGAATCACGGGTTACTAGACCGTTTGCAAGAATGGCAAACGATAGCCCAACAAGAAGACAAATAGAATGTTGGACGTTTAAAAAAGTTGGACATATAAGCCAAGACTGTCCCGAGAAGAGAAAGGAAAAGGAACATGTTATGGATGTGGAAAAGCAGGACACATACGTTGGAATTGTACAGTTTAAAAATGTCAAAGGTGTGGAAGAAATGATCACCAAGCCTCGGAGTGCTACACAAATCGAAATAGAGGTCAGAGAAGAAACAAGAATTTTTACGATGGTAATCAAGAGATAAATAGAAGTAAAAGAATTAATGTGGTTAGTGAAAATATTGATGTGATATCGGAAGGAGATTGCATGAAAGAAGAATATGAGAATGCATCATTGTACTCAAAAGACAAGGTTCCAATAGTAGGGGAGCTAGTGGGAGCCATATACTAGAAATCGAAAATATTTATTCCCAAAGGATTGAGACTGAGGAAGGAGTGACACGAACGGCAGATAAAGTGTACAGATTTTTAAAGAAGCAGTTTGAAATTGAAGAATGTAAGCAAGTTAATGCGATTGCAGAAAGCGAAGAGACAATTATCTCGTATGACAGAATGCATGGGCGTCCAAGTGTGAGAATCAAAGTGCAGGATTTGGAATTGGATATTCTTTTGGATACGGGAGCAGGAATTGATGTTAAGATCCAACAGTATGGTCAATAAACGTAGAGGTCAGCGTTGGTCAAGTTCGAAAAGTTGAAATTCATAGTTGTAGAAAGTGTCACCCTAAATTGATAGGTGGTATAGAGTTTCTTAAAAAATTCGGATATATTTTGAAGCAACAATATGAAAGTAAAACCAGCGATGTTGAATATTTGAGCAATACGCTGTGTAATGTAGAAGGTAGATTTGGTAGAACAATACAGAAAGGAGAACGGTTGAAAAGAGCATTGAAAATATTTAATCTTAATACAGGTGGCAAATTACGAAAGATAATTGAAGTAAATGAAGACGCGTTTATGGCCTATAAATGGGATATTGGATGTACCCATCTGACAAAACATACAATAAGAACGAAAGGTGAGATTATTAATTTAAAACCTTTTAGGCAATCAATGAATTTAGAAGAAAAGATAAACGAGACGATAAAGAATCTATATGATAATAATATCATCAGAAAATGTAATTCTCCATGGAACACTCCATTGATATGCGTTTGGAAAAAAGAGAAGAAAGACATTCGGATTTGTCTGAACTTTAGAAAACATAATGCATAGATCGAAAGGCAAACATTTCCCATGCCTAACGTTGACGAAATGTTAGATGGGTTGGGTGGAGCACATTATTTTATCTCAATAGATCTGGGTAATGCTTATTATCAAGTTGAATTGGACAAAGATTCACAAGAGTAGACTGCTTTTTCTATTAGAGATGGACAGTACTGTTTTAAAGAGGCTAATCAAACCTGGAGAATTCTTAATTATTTAACATGGCAGCCATCACCGACTCGGATCCGATCACTGAACATCTCCAACCAAAAACGTTCTGTAAGGCTGATGATGTTGAAAATTTCATTGCGCAGTGCATAAGGTACTTCACGGTGAAAGAGACACCAGTGAAAAGAAGGGAAACCTTGATCTATTGTCT
>JBBMKC010194032.1:0-15008 GCA_037834085.1 Bipalium vagum | reverse complement strand
TAATTTATTAATAATAATTAATTTATTAATATTTATAATTAATTTAGTAATAATAGTAATTAATTTATTAATAATAGTAAGTAATTTATTAATAATAATAATAATTCATTTATTATTAATTATCTTAATATCATTTCTCAACTATTCTTCTTACTAACAATGTATTGTGGTTTATATTTATTAAGTATGGCTTTTAAAATTTAAACCAATTATAAAGGGTTTGATATTTTTGATAAATTCAGTTTTATTGATAATTTATTCTGACTGGGAAGTTATTATTTATTTATTTTCAATAGTTTATGTATTTTCCAGATTTCCTTATATTTATCGTGATACTTATTTCCGGATTTTACACATTTAACATTTAATATTGTCCAATACAAATATGGTATCATTGATTTTCTTTTTAAAAAAAGCTTTGGTTTTTGTATTTAATTCTTTTTATTTATAAATGTTCAATAAATGACCGTCAATGATATATAGTAATGGGTTTAACAGTGTTATTTTTGTTTTTTTTTCGAATTAGAATATAAAAAAAGGAATCCATGGTTGATTATTTTTGTTCTAATTTATATATGCATAAAATTCTTGATATTTAAAATTTTTAAAAATTCATTTATTATTATCAATCTCTTTCACTTAGCATGATTCGACATATGTTACTGTAACCCCAACAGCAGTGCAAGCTAATATTATTTATAAATTTCTATGTCATGGGTATGGTCATAGCGGAACACAAATTTACTCTAAAACTCGAATTGTAGACCATTCCCACAGTAGAAAAATCAAAATACAGTTGAAATATTTATCTGTAAAGAAAAGAAATAAGCGAATGAAAATGCATTTTGTGCAGTAATAAGAAATTTTATAATAAAAGAAAAGAAAATTCGTGGATCATTATTTATCAAAAAATAAAACCGGAATATTTACAGGACATTTTTTAAAAGCAAAATAATTCACATTTTATTATATTATTACTATTAATTTTCTTGATTATTATCATCATAATAATTATTAGTTACAAAATTGATATTAATATTTACAGAATGAAATAAACAGAAATCAATGGATGATCAATGTTTTTTCTTAATTAATGTCCTGATTAAATTAAGTATAAGAAAAATATTTTAATTTGAAAGATTATAATTCTTTTATAAGAATATTAAATATTACGAAATGATTTTAAAAATTATGTTTTACATTAAATAGAGAATTTATTGTTTAAAAAAAAACTTGAGTGATATTTACTATCGATTATAGATAATGTTGATAGCTACCATTATCATCACGGAATTTCAAAACGCAAAAGACCCTCAACTGTGTCCAGTGTTCCGTCGATTGTTGATTCAAGAAAGCAGCAAAGATTTGAACCAACCTCTTTGGCTTCTGACTCAAATATCCGTACAGATGCATCAAGTGCTCCGACTATTATCGATTCCCACCAAAACGAATGTTGCTGCACTCCCAACAACATGTGCCAATTGCACAGAAAGTATCTATTAACGACCACAGAACCGCTCAAAAACCTGGAATCAAATCAGATAAAATTCAAACCTGATTGGCCAATGGACGATAATTTCAAACAACTCTTGACCATGAAATATGCTCAAATGATGTCGAATATAAACATGAGTGCTCAGCACCATCCGAAGAATGGGGGATTCCCGATGTTCGATGAGAAAAAAGTCAAAGAATTATTGTTAGCACTTCAAAATGATCTGATAGGTTTTGGTATTGATCCTAACATTCATCTGAATGAGTTAGGTCTTTTGAAACCCCAAAACTTCGTGAATACTAAAATTGTTGAATCGGATCCATTATCGGCACATAAAAAAGAATTTTTCAATTCTCAGTTCACTAATGTCAATCATCATGAGGTTGTATTATTAATACATTATTAATTTTAATTATATTAAATAATTATTTAATTACAATTTTTGAAATTTAGGATCGGTTTATTGTTTTCGGAATAATATAAACCAACTTTGAATAAACTTTTTAAATTTGGAAAGTTAATATTTATAATGAAAATTTATTTAATATTATAAAATTATTAACTGTGTTTTGTTTAATATTTCTTATATCAACTTTAACCTGACTCCAACTCTTAGGTAGTGCAAAATAACAACAATCAGTAAGGCAATAATTTGTATTTATATCATAATAGTACAAACAAATTACAATGATAACAAAAATTGTCAAACTCAATAAAGGAATTACCTGAAATAGTAATGTCCAGAATGTCTCAAATATCTCAGATAATGTCAATCAATAAAACCAATCAATTAAAACAAAACGTCAATTAAAATCAAATGATATTAAAAAAAATAAAGATCAGTTAATTAAAACAAAAATTCAATAAAATTTATAATAATTCGTTTCGCTTCGTTTTCCCAATTTCTCCCAAAATCTTTCCTTAATTACCCTTTAAAACTTCTCAAAAATATTTAAATTAATTTTATTAGATTTTAAGTAGACTAAAAATAATTTTGAGGAAATTTTTTCAAGGACCTTTTAAGGTTTCAATTAAAATTCAATACCTAATTAGATAATTAATTTATATTTTAAAGAGGTATTTAATGGGTTATCGAATTTCTTTAAGGGTCTTTGGAAAACTCAATAGCATTGCCCTTCATAGAAATATACGGTTTTTAATAAATTCGATAGGTCTGGGTAACTTTTTATAAAATTGGATTAAATGCAAAATAATAAATTAAAGCTATTTTTAATTTTAATTTTGTCTTTTATTGATTCTATTATTATTGCTTTATATTATTATTTATTATTTATTAATTATATTACTATTATTTATTATTGTTATTATTTTTTTTATTAATAATTATTTTAGTATTATTTGTTATCATACTACAATAATTATATATAACATATAATTTATTATATTACTCTCATTTATTTAATATTATTTTTATAGAATTTGAAAAATATCGAAAATCACTTTGGAAAATTGTGCAACAACAATGTCGATAGCATTTTTGGATTCAGGGATGTTCCGATCCCATTCCTGCAATCCATTGATTCTTTATATCAATTGACGTCGGACGATATCCAGAAGCAGTGTGTCGACTTAATGATGAGGCCACACCCTTCAGCAGTGATGTCTGAAAATCAGATCTCTCCGTTTCATTTCGATCCACCGACTAAGACCCATCAGGCTCGAAATATCAACCCATTCTCATGCCCGATGAATAATAATAAATTTTTCAATTGTTGACTTATTTTTCTATGTCCATTAGAGCGTTACGGGCGCAGACCGCGCTATATTAATATTAAAGTTCACTGTAAATAAAAGTTTCAATTGGTCGATTTTATCAATGGGTTTTACGTTTTTGTGGCTCTTAATTTTGCTCTCAGTTTGATCACGAAAGGTCCGGCGATGTTTCCTTACTTGGTCGGTCGTCGCTAATTTTGGTACAATTTAGAATATTTGGACTCATAAATAAAAGTCCAACATAGTCAGGTTCAAGTTTCCAAAGTCGACTTGTACGGAATTTTAATACAAAATGAAAATGGAGCTTCGTTTCCCAGGTTGTGTTTCGCTTATTAGAGCAGCTGTTTTAAATAATAATATTAATAATAATATTTTTTTAATATGTGCAAAGCTGAAATTGAATTTTTAAAATTAAAAAAGAAAAATGATTATTTAACAAAAACATTGAACTGTCTTAAATTTCTTTCCTTTGCAAATATTTACAGAGTTTTTTCATTTTGATATTTTTTTTCTAAAATTGCTTAATTAAATCAAAAATGTTCTTTTCAGAGCTTGGCCCAAGTCTTGTGAATTCATGAACTTTAATCTGGATTAAATAATTCATGGAATCCACAAATAATAAAAAATAATTTTATTGTTGTCTTGTTGCGGGCAAAGGAAAGTAAAACATTTATTAGGCAGGCCCAATTCGCGCATTCTGCCCACTTTTCATAGTGCTTTTGTGCAGTTGTAAGGAGACTTCAGTTATGACAGATCAAACGAACATTAATAAGGGATTATATATAATGAAGTTTACTACATTTCTTTGGGACAGCAATGAATGGCCCTAAGCCTGTTCTTTGACTTCATGGTTTCATTATTTGACGAAATATTTCTTAGAATTTCAATTTGTTTTTTTGAAATTCTGGTACAGATTATTTTACCAATCGTCCTCCGCTCATTAGTTGTATAGTTGTATAGTTATCTTTACCGACATTAACAACAAGTAAGAAAAGAAGTTTAATAAACGACATAAGTTCAAAGTTCATAATATCAAAAGATCCTTAGAAACAGTTATTGCTAATAAATAGTATGAAATCGCTAATTTGGAAATGAGATCTGGTAAATTGATAAAATGTGGTAATTACAAATCAATGAATGATAAATTAATTAACAAAACGATTACTTGAAATCAAGAAGAATAGTTTGACTCAAGTTAAGTTGATAAGAGTTCAAAAGTTTGGCCTTCAAGACGTTTCATAAAAGATCGGTAATGACAGGTTTCCAATAGCTGAAGAACTTACGCTGAACTCAGAAGGCATCGACTTTATTTTGAATGATAATTGTACTGATGAAGATAAAGTTCTCAAGGCTGTGAAAAGATCTGTATGGACCGGAAATTATTAACTTGCAAAGTTCTAATTTTTACTTTACTAACGAGTTTCAATGCAAGACAAAGCAGAAAATATCCGCAAATAAAATGATAATTTGGTTTTATGTTAATTTAGAAAATCAATAAAATACTTTCATTCATTTCCTAAGATTATATGGAAATTTTTTTGGGTTTGAATTTATTTTTGATCTTGACAAATGGATTTAAAAAAAAATTTCTAAATTCTGAATTGAAAGGCTTGTTTTAATTTAGTGTTGCAAAACAAAAAAATTTAATTTAATAATATTTTTTGACCATCAATTTAGATCAATATATATTTTTGAAACAAAAACAGAAATTTATAAAGAAAATAGTAAAAGAAAGAAACTCGTGAGGATAGAACTCAGTAAACAGATATCGGAAACTAATATTTTTCGCATCTTTCATAGTATTAGACAGGAAGAACAAATTTTAACTTATCATAATCAATATATTCCTTTTTTTAAAAACTATCGTAAAATTCGAAATGTGTAATAATAATAAATGTGGTCCCAATAACTACAACAGCCCCAAAAATAGGTACATAAAAAAAAGGAAAATTGAAAAAAATAATAAATCAAAACTATACTTAGAATACGATTTTGAATTTGCAAATTGATCCTGATGATTTACAATGCCAACCATATGTTTCAGGGCACCATATAAAATGGAGATAATCTGTGGATTACTGTTTAAATTAGAGGTTTTATGTTTGGACCTACTTTGATTTAGGTACATGCTGATGTTAGCTTTATATTTCATTCAAGAATTATTAAAAATATATGTTTTATAATTATTGAAATACATTTGTTATAATGATGTGTTTTTTAAAATGCGATGTTATTTAAATATATGAACTATTTTAAGGATTAAATTAATTTTTGAATTAAAATCTATATCTACAACATTTTACTAAAGGACAAGTAATATATTTTTTAATTTTAGAAATTATTTTGTTAAATATGGCTAAGATATCAATAGATATTAAGAAACTAGCCATTAAAAATTGAAAGAGGGTTTGTCTCAGAGTAAAGTTTCTAATGAACTCAATATTTCAACGAATGCTGTTCAACATATTATACATATATACATAATATATACAGATCAGAAAGATTACTTATTCGGATTACAAAGCAAAATCCCGGAAAACATCATGTGATCTTTTTATTGATTGGAAATCAGGTCAAACTTCCTCATTTAGTACTGTCAAGCGCATTCTGAAAAAGTATGGCTTGTTTGGCCTAATTGCATGATAAAACCATATTTAAATATGCGACATATTGTGGCGACTCCCAGGCCAACTACTAGGAAACAGAAATTAAAAGAACACTTTTTAACATTCCGTGTGATAGAACTTGTATATGACCCAAATTTAATTTTTATATTTGTATTTATATTTTTATCTTTTGGTAACTTAACCTGCTTCCGATTTGATTTAATTTTTGTGAAATCTTTTGCATGATAAATCTGTTCCGATTCAATCTTTGTGAAATCTTTAAGATATTGTAATTCTAATATTATTAATTAGAAAGTTTTTAGTGAATGTATAAAAAATATATTGTAATTACTGGTAAATCCTGAGAAATATTTAAAATTCAAAAAATAATTAAAATATAAATAAAATTCAAAAAATAATGAAGAAATTAAAAATAATTCTAAAATTAGGATAAATAATAAAAATCATTACTAAAAATAAAAAAATGCTATTAAAATTAATTTAATGGTCACAATAAAAATCTTTAAAAATAATTATAGTATATTAAAGTTACTATAAATAAAAAATATCTATAAACTTTAATACAAATATAAAATATTTGTTAATAAGAGTCAGAAAGAAAAACTTAATAAAGTTTGTAAATAAATTTTAATCAAAAAATCGGAGTGTCAAATTACGAGAACTATTTAGAAATTTATTATCAGTCATCATTCTTGTCTCCGACTACAAAGGCATCTGAAAGACCGTATTAAATTTCAAGAGTTAATACCAGTATAAAAGTTGCCAGCGTAGAAGAAAGGAAAACATTCGATTCAATGACGTCAAGAAGAAGAAAAGCATTCGATTTAATAACAAAAGAAAACATTCCTTCAATTCAATTCAAAAAGAAAACATTCATTTGATTCAACGTCAAAAGGAAGCCTTCATTCGGTTTAACGACAAAAAGAGATACAGACTCGAAAATCCGTCCGACGTCCAACCTTCGAACAAGTTTAGTATACAGAAAGCTAGGATTCCACGAAGCGTAAAATAAATCAAAGAAATTTAGTAATTTTGTAATTGTGATTTTATTTATTAAACTTTAGGAATTGCAATTTGATTTCAAATTGAACAATTCTAGTTCTAACTTGATTACAAGTTAGTAAATAATTAAATAAAATAATTAACTCGAAGTAATTGGATAGTTCCCCAATTACTTTCGAAGATATCAAATAAATTCTAAATTTTTGTTGTTTTCCTATTACTTATTTTTTTTGCCTTCTCAACGTCAAATAGGGCGGAGAGGCGCTTTTTACGTTTGAGGGCTCTTGAGACTAGGATAACAAAGAGAGAAAGTAATATTATTCTGATTCTTCTCCGGGATTCACCAATAATATTTCGTTTTATTTGTTTAACAAAGGTCTAAATAAAGTTTTTAAATTCATAAAAAATTGTTTTTGATTTGACTTAGTAATCGATTTTTTTTATTTATTGCAGTATTTAAATTAAGTCTTATCCACATCAGTTTAATTAATAAATCGATCATCGATTTCTTGCACTAAATTTACAGTCGATTAAAAAAGTAAACAAACTCAACCTCTTATATAATAAAAATGAACGTTACACTCTCTAAATCCTTTTGATTAATTATATAACAAACGAGCCACGTTAAGTTTTGAAAAGATATTTAGTGTTCAAGTTAATCAAAACTAATTCAAAGCAGAAGTTATAGCAAACTGCTTCCTTCTTTTTGGAATCAGGTCATTTTCACTGATAAAAGCCGGATAATAAAACTGTTTTCTAGAAGAAGAAAATATACCACGAAATCTGTTATATTTGGAAAAAAGAGTTTGATCGTTTGGGGCGAACTCGGATGCCTATCAGGATATATTGAAAAAAGAGCTGCTGGCAATATATGGGGCACAGTATATATTTCAAAAAGACAGAGCACCATGTCATAAATCAATATTCGTGACTTCAATTTTGAAAAAGTTTGAGTGTTTGGCCGGCCTAATCACCAGATCTGAATATAAGGACAACGTTTTTTTTTTACCTAAAAGTAACAATGTTTTTTGTATGAAATACAGAAATATCCATGTATTTTTTCTGAGCTACAAAATTACCTATGTTGTTTACCCAATACATATTTACGGCATTGTACTTTGTTGATAGTGGTTATAATGGAATTTTTTTCAACAAGATTTATATTATTAAGGATTGAGCTGAGGTCCCGAGTGTGCTTGTGTCTAGTGAATCACCATGAGACATCACGACATATTGTTAGCTATTTAATCAATTTTTTCATTTACAATGATTGCATATTTTCTCATTAACTTTTAAAGTGATTATCGATTATCAATATTTTGGATTGTATTAGTTTTTTTGATAAATTTTTTGAAACTCAGTTTGATCATTAATTAATATTTTGTTATTATCATGTTGTCTTTAATGTGGCATTGAAATATAAACTAGAAATTGATTGTTGAGAAATGAAGGGATTCTTAAATCCATATGTATTACATGAAATCATAAAATCAATAAATATAAAATACGTTTATCAATAAATGTCGGTTTGTAATCCATGTCTAAAATTAATAAAAATAACTTTTCAATATTTTTCATCGTTTTTTCTTTTTATAATTTGAAAACAAACATGCGAATCTGTCTACCTTTTCTAGTGGAATCAATTCAAATTATGGTTTCCACCACTACCTTAATATTATCAATAAAATAAATAATGAATTTTTTAATTAAACTGTAAAATTAAAATATATTTCTTAATAAGGATATAATACTGGCGTGACAAAAATCGGTTCTGAGAGAGAAATTGAAAACGTCATGCTCTCTTCATATTTCTATAGTTTGTTTATGCAAATCAGACATTATACAATATACTGAACTGAACTAAATAACGTAATAAGAGACACAGGGTCAATTATTCGAAACCAGCGACCGAAAGTCGAAATTAAATAAATTGTTTATTGCACTGTCACACAGCAGCCAGGTAGGGCGCACCACGGCCTAGTCCCCTAATCGGTTTTGTGACCTGCAATTAGAGACCGATAAAGATAGAACTAACCGTGTTTAGAAAAGGTTATGAAAAATTTCCAAATTTGATTATTTTCGTTTTTCTTTTTTCAGTGTTAAAGCTAAACTCAAACTGGATTTACCTATTTTGTAGCTTAATAATAATAATAATAATAATAATAATAATAATAATAATAATAAAAATAATAATAGAAGGTGAATTAATTTAGATTTAAACAAAAAAGGATATAAAAATAAAATTTACAGAACTATTTTTATTGAATTAAACACTCAATAATCAATTATTGGATTTATGATTTATTGCATGTAATAAATAATTTTTCTAATAATATTAAATCTCAGATAACATAATAATTATTATTTTTACAAAAATATTAATTCTGAAAGTAATTCATTTCTAAGATTAGTTTAATCTTTGTTTGTCTGAGTTTCTTTGAGTGTTTTTAGCAAATATAAAGAAATAATATTTTTCCATATTATTTAATTAACAGATTTTATTTTATACAATAAATTTTGACGATATAAAAAGAAAAACGTCCGCACATTCTTTGAAACGTTTTGTGGCCCAGTATTTGATTTATGTGGGACATAAGGTTTTCCGTTGTGCGCTTGTTGCAAAACTCTACGGTTGATTAAATTGGGATTGTTAATGGTGGCTAAAAAATCGTTACTCTCCATAATAATTTATTTATTCAAACCGTTTTCTGTTTTGTTCAATTTGCTATTAAAACAAATGAAATTTTAATACTTTTCACATACAAAATTTTCGCATTTAATTCGAATATATTGGGCTTTAAAATTTATGATTGTGTTTATTAAAAATGTAATTTATACTTTTATTTAATTATTAAAATCTTTTAGCTCAATAACTGCAAATTAAATTAAAAAATTAAATATGTTACTCAGATATTTTTAGATTCTCACAGGGATGTCTTTCTATGATCATTTTGTGAAGTTATTTTGATTGTGCACGGTATACATCTGAATTCCATGAAATTGCCGAAAACGGAAAAGTTGAACTTTTTCCAAAATCTTTGGGCTTTAGACTCACAATTCTGCGGCTCATTTGATGTTGTGGGTTATTCTCTATTTATCCATTTTCTTCCATAGTCACCATTTTTTATCGAAACACTTGCCAATGGATCATCCAACAACATTCAGCAAATCTGAAGCCGCTTAACAACTTGCATATACACTGGGGAAACTATTTCTGTCAAGATCTCGAAAGTTGGGATGGATATTGGATTTTGAATGACCTATTCTACTTACTAATTCGGACAAAATCCAGCACTTCATTGTCGTTGGCGATAATTTGTCTTCCAGGGTCTAAGACAAGTGGAATTGAACTTAAAAGACAGCGACCTGCTGTCCTTTCAGCTGGGTCATCAAGTTCGACAATTATCCTGGTGTCATCAGATGATTACATTTATCTTTTCCAATATTTAAGAAGAACAACAACAATTAAATGATTTGTTTGAATGTTACGATAAAACAAATATTTAAACAAAGAGACAAAAATGGTCTTCCTGTTTTGATAACTGAGCATAAATTATCAACCAATAAATAATTACTCCATACATTTTAATGAATGTCTGAAAACCGAAAAATCAAGTTCTTTTTTTTATTTTTATAGGTCACCACAATACTAATGGAAAATGTTCCGTTTTAAAAAGCAAATCTAATCGATTTAGTAAAACAAAAATATACAATGTTGTATTTAGAAAATTAAACGATACTTTCCGAGACCCTGAAATGGCTTGTGCATTTAAAATTAATTTCTTTATAATTTCATTATCCACTGCCTCGGTCCTTGAAAAGGATAATTATGCTTGGATGATAATCCAACATGATTGGGTTTTATCATTTGAGACATTGGTAAGTTGAAATCCATAATTATTTTAATTAAATAATGAAAAATTTAATTTTTCAACATTTTGAGGAAATTTCGAGAGAGTGGTCAGCACAAGTGACTTGGCAATTTGGAAATTTTCCAACAGTAATTAATTCGACTATTGTCAAATCGATTATTTATTTATGAAAAACAATTTTCATCAAGTAAAAAATCATAATGACATTGAACAGGTTTAAGAATATTAATTTAATCAATAAATCATTGATACAATAAGATGTGCACTCTGGCATTGTCGTTATATAAAATTTGACCTTTTCTAATCACAATCCCTGACATCTTTTGATAAGAGCTTCTACGCAATTTGTCTATTTCGAAACAGTATTTATCACTTGTAATTGTTTCAGTACTTAGAGAACTTTAAATAAATTACCGATGTGCTATACTACTTATAACATCATTGCCTGTTTAGATACCAATTTGATTTTGTTTCGGTGAGCCAATTTGTTTAACCACCACGATTATCATAAAACAACAATTTTTCATCTTATGTAACGATTTTTGATAGAAATGGTTCAAACTTATTTCTTTGAATCAATAAAAATCAAATTTTATAATTTGGAAGTTTTTGAATTCCATGAAGTTCGTGTGGCACCAATTTAACTACTTTTTACTTTTCCATTTGTTTTTAGCTTACGCAAAACATTTGCTATGTTTACATGTAACTCTTCTACAGCGTTTCTAATAATTATTTGCGTATTTGATTCAACTAAATGCTTCAATTGACCATCATCCACCTTAGACTTGGGTCTACCACGATCCTGATGTCCAAAACATATATATCACCGTCAAAAAGATTTTTAAGCCAACAACGAATGGTGCGTTTCGAAACTGAACCTTTTCCCCATTCTTTGATGATAATTAAATTCGAGATGGACAATGACGCAACATTTATAGTTAACCATTGGTTGACATCAGCTCCTGAAATTCACAAAATCTTTAAAGTAAAAATAAACAGTTATGTCTGTAATATTACAGAGAAATTTTAAATTTGCCACTTAATTTATTAAATTGGAGAATTCAAACAATTTTCTTCAGAAACAAAACATTCAAAAATAGACAAAAAAACAATAATAATAATCATAATAATAAAATATATTTATTAAAACAAAAAATAAAATATGCATAAATAAAAATTTTTTATTAAACAATGGTCCAATGAATTTTTATCAATTAATTATAAAATTAAGAGCTCAACCTTTATCAAATGTAGACTCTGAAACATGTTCGCCACCATCACGCTCAGGGGAGGAGAATGCTGACATCATCTCTTGGTCGGTTTCCAGATCGATGTCATAGTAATTGGAATTTTGAGACTCTTCGGCTTGTCTCTCGAAGCATAGATCCTCTACTTCTTTTTCTTCAACTGAATAGAAACGAAAACCAATTATCATTGAGATCAATTTTCGGGTTGAAAATAAGTAAAGTAAAACATATTTCTTATTATCCTCAGTAATGCCGTTAATTATGTTCATTCGATCCATTCCCTTTATACTATTCAACACATGCGCTTTGAATAAGATGCATTGAAAACAATCGCAGATCATGACTTACGACCAAACTGTAACACTCACTAGACTTTTCCATGTCGTCAGACAGACTAAAATTATCTAGATCCATCACCGGAGATTCACACGCGTAAGCTGCCAAGTTCTCAATTTGGCTTTGGTCAAGCCATTGCTTATTTAAAAACATGTTTTCACTCATATTGTTATTGCTTTCATTTTGGATCTCAACAGAAACCTTCGGATATTCTTCAAATTTGTCACCAACTTCAATGATTTTCAAATCCTCATCGGATGACCAGTCACTCATTTCCACAATCGACTCTCCCTGGACATTGTTAATGTGGAAACATATATTGAAGATTCCATGTCCAGGTTTGCTGTCCATGGAATAACACCGCCGTAAAGGACTGACTGGGGGATGATAATGAAACGAATCGCTATGTTGCAGGAGCTTTGCTTTATCAATGGTGTATCGTCTCTGGACATTTGAAACTTTATGTTCATCTCGTTCGGGTACCATCTTAGTTATTTCGTCCTTCTTCATGTTAAGCAATGTATTTGTTATTTCAAAATTTTCGTATTTGTTTACGGGTAGACTGGAAGTATCTCCAGGAATACAAACTTCTATCACACATTCATCACGATCTCGAAAATCTCCATAATCATTAGGGTCCGTCAGTGAAAACTTTTCCACATCAATTTCCTGCGGTTCCGGAAAAAATTGATCCAAATCAATGATTGTGTCTATTTTGACCAGATCATCATTTATTTGACAGTTGATCAAATTGTGAAGTGACATATTGTTATCAACATTGTCCTCCTTCTTATCTGTTCGCCTTGACTTTACCATGGGCTCGTTACACAAATCACTTTCAGGAGCTGAAGGCAAAAAACAAATAACCTTTAAAGGTTTGAAGAACATAACCCTTAAAACAAAAATTCCTTAAATATTTGATCTTTTTAATCAATTTGTCGTTAAGGTTTATAATTTATTCTTTGGTTTTGAAGAGAACGTCAAAGTTATTTTTCATTACTGTTTATGGAGAGTATGGGGTATTCTTCATTGATTTTAAAAGTTAAGTAGTTAGGATTGGAAATAATAATAAATAATAATATTAATTAATTAATGATATATTAATAATAAATAAATCAATAGCCAGTAACCATAACAGGGTTATTAAAACCCAAAGGTATACGTAACGTAAATAATTAGCGTTAAAAAAAGACGGTAATAAATCATGTTTAAGGGTCATAAGGTTATAAAATTAGTAACAATTATTTTTGTTTTTATTCCTAATTGAGCAGTTGGATTGGTTGAGCCCTCAGGAATACTAGTACCAATGCAAAGGTAAAACTATTCGCTTACCTCACATTAGAAGTTTTAGGTGTTTGCTTTATGTTTTTAACTTCTATTTTAATTTAAGATCAGAGATTTGGTTACGTTCACAAAGAGTGATTACCTTGTTAAAGGAAAATTTAACAAAAATTATCAATTAAAAAAAATTGTTACTCTTCGATTTTTCTGATTTTACTCAATTTATTAATTATAGATTATGAAACTGGGCTACTCGTCGTGGTACTGACCAAATAAGGAATGGAGAAGTGAATTTTAGGAAGATGCAAATTTTGAAGGAAAAAGATTTCTGAAATGTTCATTGCAATTGTAACCTGTCTAACAAAATACGGTTGGATAAAATTTCGAAAAATTTTAATGTATCTTATGCTAAATTAATTTTATCTGAAAATCAAACTTCATCACTTTTGTTAATTTATTATACTGATTGTAAAATTAACGATGTAATTAATCTTTAGCTTTAATCTAACTTCCTTACTAATGGTTGGTGTAGCGAAATCAATGGAAACAACAATAATAATTGTTACAATGCTGAGGTGTTCGCATTTCAGCAAGACAATCAATAATTTTTATCAAGTAAGCGCAAAGCAAATAACACACACAATAATGAATCGAATAATTAATTCGAAAAATAATCGTTATTCACATAAATCATAAGATTAATCAATAATTAATAAAATATTTATTTTAAAATCGATTAATTGTTAAATTAGATTTTAAATTTGTTCAAAAACAAAAGAAAAATAAAATGTAAATCAATAATGTTATCTTACCAATACAAAAAATTAACTGATCCCTGTGCCATCAGCTAGACACCCTTTGGACGTCTAGACGAATGAGCTTCACTGGATAAGTTGCTTGGTCATTAAAATTAAAAGCAGCATAAGCTTAATAATTAGATAACTTATATCCTCTTGAAACAAAATCTTCTTTAAACCATTTCAATGATAACATTCCTAAAATTGTGTTTCTATACTAATACTTTCTGTGCAACAGTAAGAGTTCTTCTTTGAATTATTTATCCTTCAGGAAACAATGCAATACTTTGTTTAAACAATAATTGTCTTTGTCTTCACTTAACACAAAAGGCTGACCAATCTTCACTAAGGCAATGTTAAAGAGTTACCAGCTTTATATATCATTTTCATATGTACCAGTCATCCGACCAATCCGGTCGTTGACTGGTGCCAGTTGTGAGGAAATCTTCCAAATTACATTTAACATTCCTCAAGTGAAAGACTGTTTCTCTTAATAAGTACTACTAAGGAAACTTGTCTCCACTTGAGGGCGTCTAAAACACAATTTGTCTTGATAAATATCTTTATATTATAAGGGTTTTTACTTAATGCAACAATTAATTATTATTATTATTTAT
>JBBMKC010194021.1:0-15010 GCA_037834085.1 Bipalium vagum | reverse complement strand
ATTATTATTATTATTATTATTATTATTATTATTATTATTATTATTAGTAGTAGTAGTAGTAGTAGTAGTAGTAGTATCATTATTATTAATATTCACTATATTTTTTATATTGTTAATGTTTATCAGTTAATATTATTTTTTATTTTTATGGAATATTTTTCAAAAATATAAATAATAATTGTTAATATTTTTTCTTAAAGAAGTTAAAAAGTTTTCTGTCTGAAGTTCGAAATTGTCATGTCAGCTGCAATTTTTTCTGATATTATTATTACAGGGGAAAGTATTTTTCTCAAAAAGTGAAACATAATCCTTTCCAAAGCTTTTGTGAATAATTTTAACTTGGAGTGGGTTCATTATATTCGCGAATAATAATTTTTTTCTTTAAAATAATTCATAATTTTTCATATTTTCATTAAAAAAAACTGTAACGTTATCATTTAAGATAAATATTGTGTTAAAAAGTTACGCTTAATTTAGAAATATTTTTCAGATTCTCATAAAAATGTAATAAATTAATAAATAAAAATTTTAAAAATTTATGAAAGATATTTTAAAAATCATTATTTTATCTATTTTAAATAAAAAATAATTTTATTTTATATATTTATTATATTATTTAAAACTAAATTATTTAAATTATATACTATTCACGTGATTAAATTTAGTCTAATATTTCTAATAAATGCACCAAATAATTTAATTAAGTTATAATTGATTATTCTTTTTTTTATATTATATTCAATAATAGAACCAATACTTTTTTATATAAATTTTATAATTATATTAAATATTATTTTCCTTTGCTAATATGAATAATTACTGAATTTAATAAATTTTTTTCTTATTTTTAAAATATTTTTTTTTATTTCTTTTGAATATTTAATTCATATTAGTTATAAGTTTAGTCGAGTTGGATCATGTTTAATTTCTAACCTATGTTTTTTCCAATTATTAAAGGACAATAAAAAAACAATTTATTAATAAAAATTATGCCTCGAAGTCCATTCGGTCAGATAAGACTGCAATACCGTCTTTGTCTTAATTTTTAATATTTCAATTCAATTGATTCAATTCGCTGGGTGTTGGCACCGGTCTCTTTGTTCACAAAATTATGTTTGTGATTGACTGTGCGATGAGTAAAATTTTTATCCTTAACCAATTGACAATAGGCTTTGCACTCGTCACTTTTACATGATCCTTTTTAACCACGATTATTATTATTATTATAGTAGAGAACAAAATGGCAGTACTTCTATTGTTGACTAAGATCAAAAATATTTTCACGTATAAGAGTTTTTATAACATTTTCTTAACCTCTTGATGAAAACCTTCTGTAACCCATTACAACATGTTTTGTTCCTAACCAATTTATGAAAAGTTTATTTTAACCCACTGCACCACGTTTGTTTGATAACCCATCGGTGACAAGGTTTTATTTTAACTCCCTGCAAATTATCAAGTATTTTATCTAACCCAAATTGGTTGAAAACTAAACATGATCCGCCGAGTTTGATTATTTTATTAATCTGTTAAGTTTCTCTTCCAAATTTTTAAGAAACAGGTTAAACGAGGCCAAAACCGATCATCAGATAAAATCCTTGTTTTTAGGACAATAATTTTCTAATGAAAAAGTCGGTTTAAAAAAATACTAAGCATATCATAACGGAAAAAAAAGAAAAATGATATTACTATTTAGGCATTATTTTAAGGAGGTAAAATAGATGTATCAATAAAAGAAAAGGAAAATAAGTTCGGTCAGTGTCCATTGAAAATTGATAATAATCATAAATGGTTGACAGAAGTTTGTGGTGACTGTGGTTAGTTCGAGATAACCCATCAAGTAGATATATCAAAGGATATTTTAAATATTACACAAAAATTTTGAATGTAAACTGTGTGCTACATTGGAACCCACCTGTTCATTAACTGAAAACATAAATAAATGTGGCTTTATGATCACGTTTCGACAAAAAATCAAAATAATTTCTTAATCCTTATCACTATGAATGTACCTAAGATCAACAACTGAATTAAGTCTATCAAAAAAAATTTTTAAATAAGGTATTCCAGGTCCTAAAGAGAGAAAAGATGTCCTGAAAAGTTTAAGTTAAGACATGTCTTCGTTTAATTTTTCTAGCTCTAAAACATAGATAAGGACCACATGTAGAGAATTGAAAGGCGTGAAGTTTTTGATTGAGTAAAAGTTTGGTGCGAAGGCTTATATAATAAATATTTGTAAGAAGAAAGTAAACAACCTGAGTAACCTCGGCTAAGATGGATGAATCTAAATAAACATCGTGTTTTTATCTGTGTATGAAAACACGATTTGAAAAACGATTGGATAAATGTGTTCGTGTGCCTGGGAACTACTTTGAAGGAGACGACATAAGTTTTGATGATTAAAAAATATTTTGCTTCGTTTAAAAATTGTCAAAACGTTTTAAAAACAGTTCTATTACCATTTCTATAACTTTTGAAAGGGAATTTTCAATAGTTCCAACCCCATTTCATTTAAGTGAATACATTTAAGAAATACGTTCTTTTTAATTATTTCTTTTCATATGATACTTGGCAAAAGATTCTTGTTTTCCTTATTCCCATATTCTTGAGAGCTTTTTGAGAAAATATCAAGAACTCATTACATTACTTTCATTATGTAAAATGTACTTTTTTATGTACGGTTTGAAAATGGATCAACAATTAGGGTTGATCAACCATTTTCTTTAAGATAAAAAATTATTACCCTTGTATTATATCTGGATCACGTATTTAACGAATTTTCGGTTATTAAAACAAAAATTAATTGGTGTTCCTCTTTCAAGATTGTCAGGCTAAATCTTTTTCAATATTTTTCCAATTACATATTCAGATCTGAAATACGTAAAAATAAATAAAAATGATATTAAATGTGAAATTATATTAATGGTGACATTAATATGTATAGAAATGATATTGCTGTTATTATTACTTTTTTTCATTATATATTAAACAAAAGTAAAATGAACTGAAAAATTGCTCATTTCATTTATATAATATTATTTTTAATAATATTTCACTGTGTATTATTCTTTTTGCTCGTATATATTTTTTAACGGTCTTAACTTTTAATTAATTTAATTTTAATAAATTCTCAATGTGTTTATTATTATTATAATTTTATAATTAATATTATTATTATAATATTTATTATTTTATTTTATTATTAATATAAATTTTAATAGTTAAATTATTATTTATAATTAAGCAAAATACTTAAAATTTATAATAAATTTTATTTTCACAGAATAAATTGTGGATTTCATTCGATATAGCTTCAGCATTTTGTTTTTGTTTTAAATGATTAATTTAATTTTAAATTAATATTAATTTCTAGCTTTACTTTTGTAACTATATAGTATGTTAATTAAATGTAACGAAATTCGTCGCTACTAATGTAGTTGTTTTCCCATAAAACGCTACGCTAATTAAATAATTACTCTTTAATTGTGGATTCCTAAAAAATTTTTATAACATAAGAAATATTAAATTCATAAACATTAAATTAACCTTGACAAAGGACCTGCAGTGATATAGAAGTTCAACCTAATACTATTTCCTAATTTGGAGAATTTTATATTAAAGAAATATTTAGTAAATGTAAAACAATAAAACTAAATAATACACATCCTCAATCCTTATTTTTACTAACCAAGTGGTATTGAATTGATAAATATACAATGAACTTAGGTTGTTTGAAAAGTTCGCGAAATAAATCACAGAAAATTTTTATAACGAAGGCACCATATTTATCGTGAAACTACATTATTAATATTAATAAATTCCAAATATTTAATCAATTGGCGAAGTATTTGTTTTTCTATATCAACTTAAATTAACTAATTTTGGTTATTTTAGAAACTGGACAAATTTGAAATCTGAGCAGTGATCAAATATTTGGTAAAAAAATATTCAACTACCAAGTCCATCATGATTCCCCATTATTTGCGACTATCCATCAATGGACTACAGAATTTAGACAGCATCATACAAGCCTGGAAGGTGATCTTCGTTCTGGTAGCCAAAAATTGTCTAGTATTTTGGAAATCGCTCAAAAAATATATATATGAAGCGGTTCTCCAACATCGTCAATTAAAGGTATCGGATAAAGATGGACAGAATGAACGGTTGCATTTTATTTTGCATGAATTAGACATGAAAATTTTTACAGCAAGATGGATGCCGCGTTTGCTTACAGTTGAACAAAAACAAGTAAGAATGAACCTTTCTCTAAAGTGTTTGGCACTACCCTCATACGATAAAGGTTCCGAACTTATCGAAAAAACTTTTTTCAGCAAAATAATTTTACTTATAAATTAAACTGCTTAACGATAAATATCAAATATCCTTTTCAAAATCTTAATCCGAATCGCAGTTGAGGTTCCAATTGCCTTTTTCAATTGTTTAACGAAATTGCGCTTCAGTCCAATTGTCAATATTTTGGACCTGGCACAGTTCCATTACATCATAATTTCTAATATGGCCTAATCAAGCGGATTCAAAACTGGTAGTAAATCCCGGAAAAATCTATTTGCAAAAATTTTCTGGCATTCTTTTTCAATAGAAAGAGCTTAATATTGCTATAGTACCCAAAGCTCCATACCAAAACAGTAATTTCAAGAATATCCCACATGTAATTATTTGTATCAAATGTTCTGCCCTCATTGACGACAACGCTTACATTTTTCTCGAAAATGACACATCAACCAACACTACCATTTGTGGGTGTGGTAGACGACCCTTTCTTTTTTCATAGCGAGTATGATTTGTTTGTTTTATAGAACTGTGCATCTATCTCTAAGCAAATTTCATGAAATTATTAAATTAATTTCTAATTAACCAAGTTTTAATTCGAAGTTAATCTTTGGAGGTACGGAGTATTGAAAAGGACCTTTCAATTTCAAATAATATATGATGTATTGCTTTCTATAATTTTGTTATATTTCGTACTTCTCTTTTAGCTAAAAATATTGATGTTTCAGACATTAAGATCTTCCTTTTCATAACTGTCAAAGTAAATTTTCACTCCTTTAGCATACGTTATCAATATGAAGGTTAAGGGTATTTCTGAGAATCTTTAGTGAATTTTACATTTATAACTTTGTCATTAAAAGTTTTGCTGATATCCACATTTGGGCAATCCAATGTCATTGTGAGACCTTTAGCCCAATATTTTTATATACATTTTCTTTAAAAGTTTTTCAAGAATAATAATTATTCTTTTCTTTGGTATTATTGATTTTTGAAATTTTTTTCCGGTTCACTAATTCAGTTTTTAATGAAGTTCATATTGCAGTATCATCCTAAAGGGAGGATGGCTCTCTCTTTCACCGAAGATAAGAATTTTTCAGACAATGTAATCACTTTCGTTATGGAAGTGGTCGTGATTCAAAAGTCAAGAGTTTATCATCAGCACTTGTTCACACACGCTGATTTTCATCAAACCTTTTTACAAAGATTTGTTCATCAAGTACTGTAAGGTTTGAAGTGCCTATCATGCTTTTCTTGAATTTTTGATGATAATCATATTGAGGACTGTACATTTTTGAGATCCTTACCCTGTTCCAGTGACATGTAAGTAACTTGTCACTAATCTTTTAATAAAATCAGAATATTTCTTTAAATTTTTCAATACTTGTACTTGAAAAATCATTTTTCCAGTGCATGTACTTTTATCATAAAAAGATAAATAAGAATATATTCAATTGTCATTTCCAAAACTAAAATGATAAATAATTATCAATAAGTAAAAGTGTGACTGTTGCAATATTAGCAGAAATATCCAAGATAATGAAAGTAGAGGCGACGCCGATATCTTTGATCCCAATCTGCTTTCAAATATCACCCCTAAGACGCCTTCCGCGCGGGTGACCAATCATTTGCCTACTCACCGTTACCATGGCAACCTTTTTACACTTATTTATTTATTGTAATATTCTTCAACTTCGTTACCCAGGCTTTTATTATTTGGAAATAATTCCAATTAATTATGATATTCTTTTCGAAATACTCATTATAAGATATATTAAAAACAATAAGAAAATTATGAAAATGTTGCTTACATATCAAAAATAAATAAAACAAATTCAGTTCGAATAATAATAATAATAATAATATAATAATAATAATAATAATAATAATAATAATAATAATAATAATAATAATATAATAATAATAATAAGAAGAAGAAGAAGAAGAAGAAAAAGAAGAAGAAGAAGTAAAGAATAATAACAAAATGATTATTATTTTTATTAATATAAATCGTTAATAACAAAAATTTTCCTAATCTTGAGACATTCAAATATTTATATTTGAAAATGATAATTTATCTATGTGTATAATAATAACATAAAATAATAAAATAACTTCACAGAAATGTGAAGAGAAATTGTCATTCGGTAAAAGACCAATGATGCAGCAGTGGTGTAGTTTATGAAATATAATAAAACTTTATTATTTTTATGTTTTTATCACAGCTGATTTGAGAAGCGGCGAGCAGGTCTATGCGGTGAAATGTTTTTCGGACCACAAAAACAATCAATCCTTGTCTTTTGTAGAGGGAGATATCATTACGGTGAGTAGAAATTTTCTTTTGGGAACACAATATTTTGTTGATAAATTTCAATGGGGATAAATTTTAATTATTTCCCCAACTTTCATTTTTAAGTCGAATTATAATTATTTTTTCGTGAAAAATATATTGTTTTTATTGATTTTCCGTAATATGTATTGATATTCATTTTCTATTCGTTAATTTGCTCATGTTCTTCAAATGTGGGGATTAATCAACAATTGAAAATACCTTCATGGAAAATAATTGAGGTTTTAATTTTGGTTATTTATTTTTTCCATATAAACCTGTTATTGGGTTCTAATAAATCTTTCTGTGATTTTCTAATATTCCTTAGGTTATTAAGCTAGAACTGCTCGTTTTAATGAATAATACATATTATTTCATAAAAATCCGATTTTATGTAAATCAGATGCCGAGTTAAATTTTAAATATCCAAAGTTAATATCTTTGGCTGGACAACTAAAAGGTGGTCGTGGCTGAGTGATACCTGCAAGCATTATTGAAGGAGACAGTGCAGGTATAGAAGTTCGCAATAAAGCTAAAATATTAAAAGAAATATATTTGTTGGTTCTTTATGCTGCTCCTTAAAATATTTAATGCTAATTAATGATTTTTATTAACCTAATCAAATTAAATTTTTGAATAGTAATACTATTTTGAATAGTAATAGTAATAATTGGTATCTACTTGGAATAATTATGTACTTCATCTAAAAAGGTAACCGATTTTGAAACATTATGCTCAGAAAACAGAGAAATTAATATCGATACTTTAAAAATATTTCAACCAATCATATTAAAGCATGTAAATATTTTTATTTGATTGATTCATTTTAAATTTTGTCATGTATATCTGTCCCATTTATAATATTTTATTAATATTATTTTTTATTGCATTGATTTTAGCTGTTAAATAAGCTTAGAAATAGTGATAATTAAAAAAAAATTCGTGGTATGATTTCGAACAAGGAAAGATTGACCCAGAATCATACCGAATACTATGGGATTTGTAGATGATGATTATTTAAAAGAAATTATTGAGACAAAACTACTCAAGAACTTTCCAAGAGCTACAAATGCACCCACGTGGTCTTAGCAAATCATCTGCATTCTATTGGCAAAATAAATAGATGAGGATCTCTCGTCAAATTTGTCTAGAAAATGCGAATTTCTAACTTGACATCATACTTAAAATACTAATTTTGATATGTTTGATATATTTTTTATACAGAAACCTTATAACAAACAAAAAAAGAAATCAGCTCAAAAGTTAACTTTAGATTTCAAATGTTCAAGAGGAACTATTGAAAATATAATATAATGACTTAGGATTTAAGTGCTACAGGAAAATAAAAGTTCTCTATCTATTTTAGTATCAAATCAGTATACGAAAGACATGCTCATGTTGGTTAAGAAAAATATTTAGTAAACAGGCAGTGAACAAAATTATGTTTAGTGATGAAAAATCTTTTGATGCAAATGGTCAGTTTAATCCACATAACGACGTCGTTTATGCTTTGTCCAGAAAAGATACAAATTTAAAAGGTGGACTTTTTTCAAAGAGAAAATATCCTTTGAAAGTGATGGTATGGATTGGACTGACATATCAGGGTCTGATGAAACCTATATTCTTACCGACACAAATATGTTTTGATACAAGATTTTATATATCAAATTTACTTCCAATCGTTGCAAAATATGGAAGGGGGCTCATTGGAAGCGATTTCATATATCAGCAGGATGGCGCTAGCTGTCACAGAAGCAAAGAAACGATTGCGGCATTCAAAAAACTGGTATTTCAATAATAGCTCTAAATCATTGGCCACCAAATTCACCAGATCTTAGTCCTCTTGATTATTTCTTTTGGGATGAAGTATCAGAGAGACTGAAAACAAAAAAATTGAAAATCATACAAAACTTATTGGAAAAGTTAAAGAAACAATTGCAGAAATGTCATTAAATATGATTCGCCAAGCCATCGATTACTTTGTCATTACTTTCTTCTCCAGATTTTGGCTTATTATTATTAATTTTTAATGAGAAGAAATGAAAGCTTGTCCAATCATTCCGTCGAAAAATATTTTTTTTCCATGTGATGCATTTACACTAATTATTATTTCTATTTTTGTTTTGATGAACACAAGTTTCATTTAATTTTTATTTACGTATTATATCATTAATAATTATTATTATGATTATAATTATAACTATAAAATTAAAATATTATCTCTCTATTTCAAAAAAATTTACTTATCTTTTTATAAGATTTCGGATTAAACTGATTTAAACAAGGAGCCAACAAAAGGCAAATATATTTCGTGGAATTAGTACGATAACTTACTGCATTATATAAAGGTGTGGTGAGCTTGTAGGCTAAAAGGTTTTGTGATTAAAATATTTGGTTGTGACATATGAAATGTCCGATTTCAATAATTAATTTCTGCAATTAATGTTTTATAAGACAAATTTCTCTAGAGAATTGCAGAAATAAATCATATTGAATTTCGAAATCCTCATTTTAAATTGTGGCATTTTCATGTTTGTTTAAATAATCACATAAGTTACAAGAATATCAGGAAGGGCACACAGATTTAAAAACACTAATAGACAAATGTATTTGTTGATTAGGTATTAAGCAGAGATTTCCTTGGATGTATATTTAGAGAAGTCTTTTCTTAGACTTCACACATAACCATTCTAAAAACAGGATTTTTCGTAGCTGTAAATAAGGTATTTTTATCTTACCTAATTATGGTTTCCTGAAACAGAACAGTAAAATATCTACTCTTAGTCATTTTACCAGTTCGCATATGTAGGGTTCCTTGTAACCCATTTACTTACTTGATTGATTTTTCCAATGAACTTGAAATATCTGAAGGAATTTGAGTCGGAAACGTCCACATTAGTAAATTTCGTTATCATGATTTGTCTGGATTTTCCCCAATAATTTGCTTCTAAATATTGGTATTAAGTGATTTCGTTCGACTTGTTCTTTTTTCAAAGGACTCATCTGAATATCCTAACACATGAAAACACCATCGAGCAACATTATCTTAAGCAGCATCATCTCACAGTTTTTAAAAAATATTTTAAAGGGTTCTGGTTTTATTAAATTTTAGGTGTACAAATAAAAAAATGCGGATTTACTTAAATCGATTAACTGACAGGGTAAAATAATTTGGATTTAAATCTTTTATATTTTGTCTTAATAATCGATATTTAGTAGAGTAATTATTTTAATTTTCATAAGATGTTATCATATTCAAAGTTATCAGACCCAAACATGTCAATATTTATCTTAGGCAGACATCATTTATGATAGGTTTTATTCAGTACTTTAGGATGAACAAAAATGCAACATAAAGTTAGCAGAATTTTGATAGGAGATGGAAAGTGAATTTATTTTAAAAATTCCAAGGCCATGAAATCATGGCTAATCCAAGTCAAGCAGAAAATACAAACTGAAAGACCAGACCGCTTGGAAAAGAAAACAATGCTCTGAATCTGGTTGGATCAAAAAGATGTGGTGTACCACGAGCTTTTCAAACCAGATTAAATTGATAAATCCTAGTGCTACGAAAACAAATAAGTCAAACTGAATCAATGTTTAATTGTTTAACGGCCTGAATGAGCGAAAAGCCATACAAAGGTAATTTTGGTCGTTGAAAAAACAATAGCACACACTTTTCAAGCAGTTATAGGCATGTTATGGGAAGTATTCACCAGATTTTTCTGCTTCATACTCTTATCTGCTTCGGTCAATAACACAAGTACATGCTGACCAGCACTTCAAAACGTATGCGACGCTCAAAGAATGGTTCGACTCAAAAACAAAGGTCTTTTAGAATGGTTTTCATAAATCAACTGAAAGGTTGGAGAAATATGTAATTAGTAATTGGTATTTCTTTGAATAAATTTCAGATGTGCCGTGTTTCTATTATTAAAAAAATCCACGCTACCTTTCTGCGCCATAGCATTTAGAGTTCGGAAAAAATAATTATTGGAACCATCATATGAAAAGATTTAATATTATTTAGGTAATACAGAATAATTATAACTTGATTATAACCGACATATATAAATCTATAATACAGTGAATCTTCATTAATCCGCATTTCAATAATCTAAAAACCTTATATAAACCGAAAATTTTTAAACCAGCAAAATTTGATTGAATAATATGAAAATTAATGAACCAAAATCGGAAAGCTATTTTTTATTAAAAATTTTGGATAAATAATAAATAAATTATTTAATAAATATTAATTTAGATTTTAATTCTGTTTTAATATTATTTACGTTTGTTCGCAATTTAAATTATAAAATTCAATGTGAATACCAAAAGTACAAAAGTTACAATTCATCAAAAGGTAAAAATTGTAAAGTAAAGGACTCGAAGAAAATTTCGCTGAATAAATGCCTCAAATTATCAAAGGAGAATAAAATTTGGACCTAGGGGTTTCTACGTTATTAAAATTTTTGAAAATTATTTGACTAATGAAATCAATTTTACTCAAGCAAGAGAATTTAGGCACAACTTAAGGTTGATAACTAACTAAAATTCATACAAACAAAGCATATACAAAGAACTTTAGATGATTTTTTAAAAAAATAATTGTCGTTTTCAAAACAATTGTCTTATTTCTAATTAATTAATTAATAATTCCATCATTAATCGGTCGATATATAGACTTTAGATTCCTTCATAATCCGAAAGGAAATCGATTTCAAAATTTTCTGATTAATGAAGACTCACCGTATTTATATTATATTTATACTTGCCATTCTTTTTACCTAATATTTTTATTAATATTTTTGAAATATTTTTTTAAAAAACAAAGAATTTAATGTAAAAACCAATCAAACATGTCCATATTATATGAAATATAAATAGGAATAATGTTCCTAAAAATCAATTTATTTCTTTAAAACCAATATAAGTACTTAAAGAGCAATGATCAATCATTATTTTTATGGTAAAGAAAGCTTTTATTATTACTAACACATAATCCAGAAAAGGAATGTTTCTTCATTAGGTTTTATATTGAATTCTGAAGTAAAGAAACATTTATGGAAGAGAAATAAATTTGAAAATTTCAAATGAAAAATTAAAGAAAATAAGAAATAATTAACTTGGAAACCCAAACCATTCTAAGAAGGAAAGAGGAAGTTTACTATTAAAGTCAAAGGGTGGAGTGATGCCCAGACATATATCAATATTTACCATATTTCTCATTAATTAAAACAACTTTCCATATTCAAAATTAATTTAATTTGTTTAAATAAAATGGAGAAAATAGTAAATATTTCCACTTTAAAAGAGCTGATATTATCGATTTAAGACAAAACTGCCTGGAAAATAAGATCAAATTCACATTTCAAATGTCTCAGAGGACTTTATTTCTTAAAAAAATATTTCTCATAAGAAAAAAAATGGCGTTCGATTTTTGTTTATTTATTTATTCCATATTGAATTCCAGAAAAAATAATAAATAAAATTTATAATTGCAAAAAATTAAAATTGATCAATTAAAACAAATCTTTGCCAGAATATTATTACAGAATATTTTTTGATTAAACTTCGAAGTTCCTTAATGAAGAAAGGTTTTTTCTTAATAATAATAGGTTTTTTCTTTAGTTGCCTTGAGAATTTAAATTATTTTGAGGAATGTAAATATAACTGGGATCCACAAACTGGAAAAGAAATTCAAGACAAAATTTCTTGATAAAGTATACAGCAGGTTTGAAAAACTTTTAATGAGAAATTCAGTAGAATAACTGGTGCTTCAGATGTGCTATTAGATGATCACTGGTTTTATCTATCTCGATATCAGTTCAGTATACTGAATCGTGAAAACTTGGTAAATTACGTCCACACAAGGTGGATTCTTCATAGAATAACTGAAATCACAAGGTCCAAAGACTAGAATAGGCAAAAATTTCCTTTACCTTCCAGACAAAAAAATTCATACTTTGTGGCATCAGGTGATGACCGATAAATAATTGCCATGATAACAATATCATTCCTGAAGTTCCAGATAATAGTTGCCTCTAATTTTGATGATGATTTCCTTTTACAAGTTTTAGAGCGTAATTAATTGATTAATACTGGATGCTATGTGAATTTCCATCAAACGATCTTTGATATCAAAAGAGGTAGATATTTAGACATCATTGATAACAATGTTCGTCCTCAGTATCTGTCTATTAACGAAATGGAATTAAAATTCTAAGGCAACCACCTTTCTCCCCAGATATTAATTAAATGGACAGGTTTGTATTCAGAAGTATGAAATATAACAGGTGTAAAACACAATTTCTAATTATTTAATTTTCTCCCGGAAATATCTGACGAATTTCATGAAAAATAAAATGACAAAATTGAAGTTGTTTCCAAATTTAGAGCAGCTGAAAAGTGACCTTATTGAGGCATTCAATCATCATGAAGATTATATCTAACTGTTCGAGTTTGTATAAATATAAGTATATATAATGAGGTGATTCAAAGTTTGTGCTCAGAATCTGGAGCTGAAATTGAGGTGGCTTGTAAAAATTTTTTCCAATCAAAACAAGGAAATTGGTATTTTGACCAGATAAGAATACTAGCAGATCGGTGGCGAAAAATCATTGAAGCTTTTGGATTTTGTTTTGAAGAACAGTTTTATTTTTGAAAAATTAAATATATTAGTTTAAGCACGAACTTTTGCATCACCTTAGTATTTATTGATCTGTTGGATATTTTGAATATTTTAGAATTTTTAAAAAATCACTTTTTTTCCACATAAAATATAGAATGAAAAAGAAGAAAATATAATTTTTAATAAAAAGAAGAAAACAAAATATAAGAACACCAATAAAGATCTAAAAACACAGAAAAAAATTGATTTTTATTGAGAATTTATATTTAACGAATTACCAATAAAATCATCTTTTATTTTCAGTTATTTAAAATAATTAAAATCGTTTCTTTTATCGAATTATAAAATATAATTTTTGTGTTTATTCTATCCTTAAAATAAAACAATTTAATTTTGTGGCGTCGCCTAAAATTTTTAATTATTCGAAAATTGATTACGATGAAAATTCTGAATTCTATATTTATTTATAATAATAATAATAATAATAATATTATTATTATTATTATTATGAAATTTTCCCAATATTCCAGATGGAAATTCATACTGAATTCTTAATAACACTTTCGTATTCACATCGATTTGGTCGATGATTTATAATTGAATTATCTGGTAATGTAAAATTATTTTATTTTCGAAATTAAATTAATAATTTTCATTTTTAATATTGAAAATTAAAATGAAAATTTTCATTGGTAATAAAAATAATAATGATAATAAAAACGAAATTTCTTAAAGTACAGAATATTTTTATTTTTGGGTCTGACAGTGGCCATATTGGAAAAATTATATATAAATTAAAATATAAAATAAATAAATAAAATGAATGTCAATTTATCAAGCTTGAACAGATAATTTTCAACAGTTGGCATGGGAATGGATTTAAGAGTTGTGATGTCTGAAAAAGTCCAATTTTATAAATGAAATTAATTTCATTTTCCCATTTATTGTTGCATAATACTGGAAGGGACATCCATAAAGAATGTTTATATAATCATTTCCCTTGAGAATGGCAAGTGTTTGGTTATCAGCTAACCAGCCAATATATTCGTATAAGCAACAACAGAATTTTGTGGACCTTTGTTGACTTTTGATGTCTGGAAGATATGAGATCCATCAAAAATTATTCATTTTGCAGTATTGATTTTATATTTCCATTTAATATAATATTGTTTATGAAGAAAGAAATTAGAGAAATACAGTCTTTATTTCGATTATTTAAACAAATATCATTCATTATACAGTAAAGTTTGACCTTCAAATTATTGATAAAATAAGTCTGCTTCTGGAGACGACGAATTCATCAAAGATCATTTCGGAATCGGATTGGTTTTTAACCACTTGTTGAGTAGGAAGTTGTTCAGGTGCTTAAAATTGAAAATCTGTTGACAATAGGTCTGGTGATTATGAAAGTTGAAGCAAAATTTCGTACCTGAAATAATTAAATTTTTGCGACATGTGAGCGTGCTTTATCTTGCAAAATAATTAGCCCATTTATGTTGATCAATGCCGATTTTGAAAGTTTCAGTTTTTCATTTGTTTCTCGAATGTTTTCAGTAAATATTTCTCTGCATTGTTAATTTCGCCCGGGTTTAAAAAGTTGTGATGGATCAGGCCTAGACCAATAAAAATCAATATTCTTTTTTATAACAATATTTTCCTTTTAAAAAATTAAAGTAATCAATTGAATTACCAGGTTGAGTCAAAAGTCATTAGCGTTTTTATTCAATATATTCAATTACAAGAATAACAAAAAAAATCACAAT
>JBBMKC010194010.1:0-15010 GCA_037834085.1 Bipalium vagum | reverse complement strand
GATGGAAATTTTTTTGAATAAAATATTTTTATGTATCATTTGAAATTTTCGTTTTTTGTTTGTCCCAAAAATCTGCACTTTTTTCCGGTACACCTCAGTACTTCGATGCAAAAATCAGTGTTTTATAGGTAACATTTTGCAAACAATTTTGTAATTTTCTTGCTGCTTTTCGGTTAAATTTGTGGTATTCATTTTCCATACTTTTGGATCATTCCAATTGCGTGCATCCGTTTACCAGCATTTGATCTGACAACATTAAATGTCTGTGCTATTTCTTCAAGCGTTTGTCATGGATCTTCTTTGATAATTCCTGGTAAATCATTCTCTTTCTTTCTTTTGATGTTCTGAACGTTCTTTATCTTCGACGCTAAAGGTAACTGTCATAAATCATCCATGCTATTCTCAGCATGTTGGTTTGAACAGGATATATTCACCGTAAGCTTTTGTCATTAATCTATAGACTTCGGTTTCTGATTTCTTTAAATTGCACCAAAATAATAATGATTCTCGCAAATGCTGTTTTCTTTTCTTGCTAAAAAAATAAACTATTTAATCAGTTAAAACCAATACTAACTATTGATATCTTACAGAAATGTATTACAACATTACTTTTTAGTTTTATTTTCAATTAAAAATATACAATATTTATAATAATAACTAATTTATAACAAAAAGATGGGAAATAATTCCAATATATAATAATAGTAATAATAATAATAATATTCATATTCATATTATAAAAACAAGGAATATGAAAATAAGAAATAAATAATTTATTTTTTAAGATAAAAGTTTTCAGTCAGAAATCTTTATTATTTCTTACCTTAATCAACTCAAAGAAGACTTCACAATCTTCATCATTGATTAGTCGATCATGAAACACACGGTAAGATTCGTGAACCCATAGTCGAATGAGTTTGATATATGCTTCGTCATTTGTCAAACCCTTCAAAGCTACCGGTTTAAACAAAAGGCAACCTTGTACAACTCTACTGAAATCTCTCAAATTAAAGACATAATGAGATTTTGCTGGTGTTGGTAAAAATTGTTTCAAAACTGATTGGAAAATTTCTGTAGTGGCATATATCATTATCTAAAATCGACCATGACTTAATTTACGATAAAAATTAAAAGAATAAAAGATAAAAAGATTTTTATTATAACTTTCATAAATATTAAGGTTGGTATGTTGCTGTTCAAAGCTAGACTCTTTTACGTTTGTTCACGTAACGTATGTTAACTTCGTTTCTATGATTTGATTATGAGATAATAAATGTATTGGACTTTTCATTTATTAAAAATATAATAAAAAAGTTATAGGAAATTTAAGTAAATGACATTGAGTAACTAATGAGTTAGAATTAGAATTATCATTGATTAAAAAGAACAAACCTTTGCTAAACGTTTCAAGCTGACTTCAAAACCAGAATTAAAGTACCATTCCAAGATTGGTTGAAAGATACCTTTCATTGTTTCATCGTCAAATTCATCAATTGCAAATATATTAAAATGACGTAAAAATCTTGATGTTACCGCTGGGAGACTACCTGTTGGTGTAGCCATAGCACTACAGAGTAAAGTGTTTTCAATATAAAGGGTAGTGTTGTCCTTTCTAGTATTGAGTTAATTGAAATATAAATACGGATAATGATATAAAACTACCTATCAAACCAGTATCCATGGTCAACTAACTGTCTCAATATTTCAACTGGAGGTTGGGCTCCGTAAGTCTCTTTTGATGGCATGCTGATATCATCAACAAATACCACAAGAGTCTTATCCTGAGGAGGTCTATATAGTCCTCTTTTTCTTCTAATTTGGAAAAAAATTTTAACACTCAATCAAAAAGAAGACTTTGAAAAATGAAATGAAATTATTATATTAGGTTGTCTAAAAAGTATTGAGTGTTTAGGAGTCAACATTCAGACAAAAATTTTAATTTAAAATAAACATAATTAAACCAAATATGCATTATTTTATTTGATGATCTTCTGCCATTTCTCTGTCAACGTCATAATGCCATCACTGTAAAACTTTTCTGATTTTGCTCATAACATTTGTCAAAGTACTTTTCGCACGCATCTTTTGAATTGAACTTCACATTATGAAGAGACTTTTGCATTGACCTAAACAAATGATAATCCGATGATACAAGGTTTGCACTATGTGGTGAATGCATCAAAACTCCCATCCCAATCCTTTCAATTATTATTGGGTAGTAATAGATTTATGTGGTCGGGGGTTTTCATGATGAAAAATGATGCCTTTTCTGTTCATAAACCCCTGTTGTTTTATTTTAAGTGATAATTTTAACCTTTATAATTGTTGACAGTAAAGAAATTAGTCCATCTTTTTGTTACTCGTGAGAAGATCATAATGCAAAATATTCTTGAAATTCCACCAGACAGATGACATTGCCATTTTTGAAGTCCACGCGGACTTTTTTATAATGAATAATCTGAAGATTGAACATGTATTTTAAAAAGTCTACTGATAAGACTTTAAAATTCTTTAAAAATAAATTCTTTAAATCGACAGAATAAAATTTTACATTACTGTTGTTCTGATTCAGTGTCTATTCTCCTTTCGTTACCCATTTTTCACGAATTTTTTGAAATAATATAAAATAATTAAAATAATAAACGTTTCATGAAATTTAATATCTAGATTACCGAAATACAAAATACCTGAAAATACCTAAAAATCTTGCATACACCTAATCGTACATATCATAATTGAATATATTCAATTTACATTTTTCGAAGAAATATATATTTTCCGAAATTTGTTGCGTTTAATTGTTTTAATACTTCAGTATTATCGAAAGATATTATTTAAATGGAGGCAGCTAGAATATCATCAGAAATTTGTCAAAATATTATGAATGACTTATAAAAAGTGTGTTAAGTTAATAGTCAATCTGTAAAAGAACAATAACTTTTAATAAATAAATGTTGCGGTTAAACATTTGCAGTAGAATATATTTTACGGTATTACATTTTGAAATCGGATAATAATAACTTTTTACACCATCTGTACTTTGACCTGATTAGTGGATATCATCTGTTTCGTTCATTGCAAGATTTGTAGGTTGGATGTCACTTGAAAAATGTTTCCGAGATATCTGCATAATCAGAAATTGCATCGAGTATTAATGTGCACAGTATTCCTAATTATTTATTAATTATTTTTATTCAACAGAAAACTTTGATTAGTTAAAAATTATGAATTTAAGTCATTGTAAAATATGAAATTCTCGTAAGTATATCATAACATCAAAGTTTTTAGCCCACCTTTCTAATTTAGAAAAACAGCTGTCTTGAACTTGATCAGCTGACGTTTGTGCTGAGAACGTTAAATAATGAAATAAGAATTTGTTTTCTGGCAAACAGTTCATCAAAAATCCCTTGGTCACAGCAGATTTCCCAGTGCCTGTAGCACCAACAAACATCACCGGCTTTCTTCCGATTTGAAGTATTTGATTTAAAAAGTAACGTTGCCAAACTGTAGTGATGGTTGGAATGATGATGTTATGGATCTGAAATTTTGCTTATGTATTTTTTGTTTATGATTAAACATGATTTATGTAGTTAATTATAAGGTGAATGTGGCATTACATAATATTACAGTACCAATTAAATTTAAATATTTTATATAACATTATTTAAAAAGGTATTTTAAATTTAATATTTAGGTATAAAACCGTACCTTGTTTAAATTGATTCAGATATAATTATGTAATAGCATCACTCATTAAAAGAAGTAATTCGAACAACAACTATTGCAATATTATAAAAATTATTATTATATTTATTATTATTTTATTTTTTATTATCATCATTATTATTTTACTTTATTAAGATTAATATTTTTTCATTACTATAACTTTACTATTATTATTATTATTTCTGATAAGATAAAGGCGGTCAGTAATAATATTTTATAATATAAAATTATAATAAATCTATATTTGAAACGTAGAGTTCATTTTTTATAGATTATTTGGATATAATTTTCATAACTAATGGTGAATTAATATTGCATCCATGTGGTACTTTGATATAAATGTCTCCAACAATTCTCAATAGAATATAAGAATATGAGTGATATTTTCCAAATCATTAATTTCCAATATTCACAATAGATGGATTATGAGGAACAAGTAAAATATGTACAAACGAAGTCGCAACATCATCTTGTGTTGGGAATTATTAATCATTTATATAATATATATGCCTTTACTTCTTAATAATACTTAATAAATGAATGAGAATATTTAATACACAATGAAATTATTAATGACATCCCTTTAAATTTCTGTTGGGATTTTAATATTATAATAAGCATTTTGGTTGCTTTATAACATAAATGAAATATTCTTTCATTGGTCTTCAAAATATTTTAAAACCAAAATGAAAAATATTTGAAGGAAAATATTCTTCTTCTGAAAACATATGCAATAGAGGCGGAATTAATCGGGACACCATATTTTCTGTACCATTTTATTACATTTACATTATTTTACAAATACAATCAAAATTATAGTTTATTATATTTTCAGAATACTGAGCTACATTCATTGTACCTTCAACTACATATATGAGCCAGAACCATACCACGACATACAAGACCAAAACATAACTTTCAAAGGAAATTTGACTGTTTGCACTACATGGTTGCTAGTAAATCGTTCATCCGTTGATTTTCTGATGAGACTCTTTTTGTTTCCAAGATTCACTAAAATGTACGTGTTATCAGAAAATGATTTTTCGCAAATCTAGTTCCATACAATTTTAAAATTGTTGTGCCCACTTCTTGCGCTGCAAAATTTGATTATGTGACAAAAATTTTTATGAGGGGCTTTGATGCATGTGCGACCTTCTTTAATTAATATGTCATTCTAGCACCTTCAAGAAATACTGGGCAACCCTAGACTATTAGCTATAAGTTCTTTAAATGTCCACTGAGAATTTACTTTCCTATCGCGAATTACTTTTGTGATATCTGGTCTGGAAAGCTTTTGTTTTCTTTTGAATTTCCCAATTCGCCGAGCTTTTATTGACCCGTTTTGCTTGGAATTTATGGTTTCCAGAGGCATTTTTAACTGGCGTTGAATATCCCTCTGCGATAAGTGAGCATCAAGCAAAGCTTTAACATCAGCGCGTTTTTCTATTACAGTCTCCATTTTCAAAGAGATTCAAGATTACTAACTATAAAATTTGAAGATATATTTTAATTATAGATTTTTAAAAATATAATTAACTAAACCAAACAACAAATATAAAATAATATTGAAATACCTAATAAAGAAAAATTTTAAAAATTTTAAGTGTAATGTTCCGAGTAATTACATCTCTACTGTAAAATAATACCGAAGACTTGAGACTAGCAAATCAAGATACCTGGAAGTTCATTTCTTTAAATTACTGGAATCATCATTCTAATTATCATCCAAAAAATATGTGAAGTGATACTATACAAAGGTAGACCTACATATAATTAATTATTGATTTTTGTGTTTGTGTTTATGTAAACCCAGTTAACTCTCCACGATTTACCACATCTAAAATTTATCAAATTTTGAAAATCATATAAATTCATGTCGTGTTTATAATTTTAATCATTTTTTCAAACTTTTTATTTCACATTTAAAAAATTTTTTTTAATATTAGATATGGGAATTAGTTTCTATTGTTTTTTATAGATTAGTTATTGTTATAAATATTTTGTATTTGTAATTTAAAATAAAACTAAAAAGCAATATTGTAATATATGTATAAGATGGATTTCATTTATTATAGCTGCAGCATTTTGTTTTTCTTTTAAATGATTAATTTAATCTCAAAGTAATATTAATTTTTAGCTTTTTATAGTATGTTAATGAAATTTGAATGTCGAAAATATTTTGAGTCATGTTTTTAAAGGAACTTAAAAGAAAATCAATTAAGAATTATTTAGATAATGAAAAGAAAAATAGGGAAGCCTTTTCGACCAATGATAATTTGAAGCAAGATTAGTAAAATCAAACCATTCTATTTCAACAATCGAAACTCTGAAAAGTAATAACCTTGACCAATTTTACAAAGATTAAATTTTTTCAATTCAACTGATCATGAAAAAGCGCTTGAATTGGAAATTTAAACCACAAGACAATTTTTATGACCCAGATTTAAGTTTTTTGGATTAACAAGTTACAATCATATATAATAATGATAAAGCTAAAGAAATAAACACTAATGAAGACATTTGTAATGAAGTTATTTCAAAACTAAGTTTGAAAGCAGCATTGAATTATTTTAATTAATTAAAATCAAACTTGGTAAATTTGGATAGTCTTAAAAATTATAGTATTTCCCTAACGATTATTTAAAAATTCAATAATAAGCAAACGTTAAAAAGCAGGCAGAAGACAGTTTTAGGTTACTTTTTAAAATGAAAAAAAATTAAAGAATTTTATTAAGGATGGTTGAATAATATTTGTTTCGCTCTAATTTTTGCAAAACTTTGATTTTTTTGAGGTCCCTGATTATGAAAAATTTTTTAAGGCAGACTATTTTTACTGAACAGTTCTTGTGCCCATTCATGTGAAACAATTATATTTACCGTTTTTAGTAAATATAATTTTTTGGTTAAGAAGTTACTTATTTTAAATTTTATAATTAACTTCAAATTTCAGTATTAAGCATTAAAATCAATAGACACTAAAGAAGTCAAAAATAGTGTCATTTTCATTTCATGGATCCTATTGGAAGTCTTTAAAAACGATATTATTTTAATTTTAAAATTATAAATTTACGAAAACAAACTGCAACATTACTTGGAGCGTTTATTACATAATACTTTTAACTCATTAAATACAATCTGTTATTTAACCTTCATTTATTTAATAATAAGTTGAAAAATATTTATTAATTAAATTCAGAAATAATATTTCATAATTTTAATTCTAAATATTTAAAAATAACAATAATTATTCGTCGCAATGTCATCATGAAAATTGTCTTGTAAAATATATTTTTTTTCTTAAAACACGCACCAAGATATGCTGTTTTTTAAACAAAATCTTTTTATTCAATAACTTAATATAATGTCTCATTTTTATTTTCTAATATAAATTTTTATACGGATAACATACGTGGGTTTGACTGTATAATATTAATTTTAGAATTTAATAAAATAAATCTTTAAAATATAATGAAATAGCATGAGTTCAGCTTATTTTAAATATTGAGGCACATTATAAAAAACTGAAAAGTTCTACCTGATATTTAAATATTCACATTAATAATAGTAATTATATGTTTTATATAATAATTTGGCTTAAGTATTTTTGTATAATGTTTTCATATTTAACTAGAATATTAAGACCAGTGTATATATTTTTTTATTCTGAGAGATTAAGAATTTCATCAACTAAATGTTATTTTTAAAATGATAACTTTTATAAAAATGTAAAATGAATTACCTCAACGTGTTTAGTCAATGCGTCTAAGTCAGGCCTGTCAATCATCATTTGCCAACTTGCCCAATATCCAATATGTTTTTTTATATATACATGGTCAAATATCGTACCTTTCTTTGGAATCATAAGATTTTTCGGACATTTTAAGTTCTTCGGACTTAAGTGAATAAAGTAATAATCTCTCTGGTTTCATTTTCAATTCTTACCGAGGATATTTTTGATTAGGAGACTCATTCATATCGCAAAGAGAACGAAAAAACTCTTCAAACTTCATTTTCGAATCTTTGTCTAATAATGTGCCAAATGACCATACAAGACTCAGAAAGAAATGTGCAATTAGAAAATTTGTTCTTTCTTCTCTTAAAGCTTCTCTTTCACTATTCATTTTTTTAATGAAAGCTCCATCATCATCAGCTGCAAGTTCTTCGACATCATCCTCGTCGGATTCTTCTGACTTTTTACCAACGTTTCTGAAATTTACATTTTAAATTCGTTTTCACGAATTGATCTTTTATTTTTATTATTTATTTATTTATTTATCACACGAATTTTAATGGGAAAATATCAAAAAATTTATTAAATTTATTTTATTTTTTTAAAAAATTAATTACCTTTTTATTTTTGAGAAATCTTTTACAAAAATAATTTTGAAAATATTAGCTTGGCAATCGCAGGTTTGAAAAAAACTTTTTATTCAACTTTTATTTATTTATTTACTTAATTGAAAAAAATTGATATTGTTCATCAAGTGAATTATTTTTCAATTCAAATAAAATGCAAAATCAACATATTTTCCTTTTATTGTAGTTTTGTACTTCAGAATATAACATCAGCCAAAAGCCTTCTCCCAACGCATGGGTGGTAGAAGCTGAATGAGGTACCGTAAAAATATTGCCCATCAAAACCGGCTGATTAGCTGTCACCACGGTGATCTGTATCTCACCTCAACTTCTAATTTGACAAGTGAAACTTCAGGTTCAAGAATCTCTTTGAAATTCAATTATGTTTTGTAAATGAAAATATTCTTTACAGTCGGAAATTTTAATTAAATTAAATGATATTTCTGTGATTCAGTTCTACTCTCCGAATCTTTTTAATTTAGAGCTTGGTGGACTGACTTCATTAAAAATTAGAACCTAATTATATTTTTGGTTTTCTAACTAATTTTATTCACATCCTTATTTATCAGTGTGACAATCCAACAGTAACATTACATTTTAGTGCAGTGCTAAATGGATAACAGAAATTTTTAAAAATTTTGTATCAGTAAGTCATGGATTCAATATAGTATGTAGAGAAAAAAAAGGTTGGAAAACAGGTTTATATGTAAATCTTTCTTTCATGAACGAAAGCAATGATAAAATGTTTGATTTATTTGTAATGTTGAATATTTCTGAATATTATTAGAATGATTTAATTTAGGTTTGATTATATTAATATAAAGTTTGATATCATACATGACGTCGTAAAGTAATGTTGAGTACAATTGAAGCATATTGGTCATTAACTGAAGTGGACCACATTTAACATACAAGTTGCACTTTTTGGTAATAAAATCCAAGCAAGGTGGTACTATCCATTCAAAGAGTAACTAAAATTATAAGAAATTTAATTATTAATTTTCCAATCAACCTCACTTGAACAGTTGTTCTTTGTTCTTCATCCAAAAAGTCTGGTAAACTGTATAGCATCCATGTTTTTATCAATGGCTCAATACCCAACTGAATAGGTTCCATATAGATCATACCACACCTGAAAATTAAGAAAACCCAGAATATTCGGCTAGTATCATCAATTTTTTAATATTCATAATAATATAATATATATCCTCCCCTTTATTATTGAATAGAAGTAAAAATAATTATATCAAAATCTTTAAATTACAAAAATTTAATTTTTTCAAAATTTTCCAAATTTTTTTTCCTTTAAATATTTTAAAAATATTTTTAAAAATTGCAATTTTTAAAACATTAATCATCCATCGATTTTTGCTTTCTCCATTTTGTGAATTGATTTCTGGTTTCAATATTTTGATTAGTAATGATTCACGGATTTTTCATTCTTTTTAAATTCATATATAATAGTAAAAATTTAATAATAATAATAATACCAATAACAATTATAATTCATAAGAATATTAATGAAATTATTATTTTATTAATATTACTTGTTAAAATAAATAATTTAAAGAATAACATTTAATTATATTATCCTACCAATATTTAACAATTTTTTACATATAAATATAATTTTCTTATTTCCTGCTTATTATTCAATCAACCAATGACAAAAGAAATGAGAGAAATATTCTGTGTTAATTGGAAAATAGAGGCCAAGAATAGAGAATATTATTTATCACTAAAATGATAACTATTGAAATAACTAATTCCCCATTGTCCTTCGAACAATGATACATATATTCTAAGTAGAATGAAATACTAAATAAAAAGAAGGATGTGGATGTAGCTCTGTTATGCTATCTGTACTTGGTGGTTAGTGCATATGTGGCTTGAGAATCAGTCTAATGCAGCGCTACAAAAATATTATATAACGGATTTTTTTTATGTTTTGAAAATGGCTGAAAAATTCTCATTTTATTTTCTTTTTTTTTCAAATGTACTAAACAAGAATTTCTTCAAACTCGCAAAAGTGCTTATCACTTGTCTCTAATATCCAGAGTTGGGAAGAATAAATGTTATTTAATTTTGAAAGGGTTTTGTTTAAGAACACCTTTGCCACTGAACTTTAGCAAATACAAACTCTTGTCACTGAGGCCGTGTTTAACTGATGACAGGCACTAGACCATCATCAGCAATTATCATACATAACATAGCAAATACAGATTCATCGTTGCTATCGCATTCAATTGTTATCATAACGCATCACATACGCTGATGACATCTATAGGTCAAATTTGATTGTCATCAATGTCAATTCACGACGAGAGATCTTATGTAAACATCGTTGTTGTTTTTGATGGTGACACTTTTCAGAGCAGAAGTTATTAGAGAGAAAACAATCTGCAATTTGAGTTTCGGACATGCTTTCCTTTCACCATAATTATAATATGGAAAATTTGTAAAAAATTAAACATTTCTTTCAATATTACTTTTAATTATGAAAATGCTTTAAAAACGAAATGAATTTAATCAATCCCGGAATTCCTAAAATTATAGATAATATTTCTTTAAAAAAGATTGGAAAAACTCTACTTTACCTTAATTTTTTTAAAATATTTTTTAGTTTTATTTAATTAATATAAATAAATGAAATAATAAAATTTAAAAAATCAGATAAAGTGGAGTTTTACCGAGTCGAGTTAATGAGTATGTTTTGTTATTTTATTTTTTTGTAATAAATATCTTCAAAAAAAAGTTATTGCAAACTGGTTTAATTAGAATTCTACTTGCCAAATTTAATATCCTACTAAAGAAGAAAATATGTTTTTCATTAATATTAATTTATTATTATGTCTTGCGTTATTTATTATTCTATTATTTATATTTTTAAATAAATAATAAAATATAATCGATATTGAAACTTTATTTCAGTAAGGGCAGTACAATTAAATAAAATACTGTGTAAAGTTTGAAATAATGAATAATAATATAACATCAGGTTGTCGTATTAGAAATGTCGTCTTTTTTCAAAAAAGATTATTTATTATAAAAAAAACAATAAGATATATTAATTAAATATATAATCTCTACAAAGATCAATGACATGTCTTCAACATTCACGTAAAAAATAAATGCCTTTCTTAAAGAAATCGACCTGTCGAGTCTCGAAGAAGTTTGAGATCTAAATTTCAATCTCTGCATGGTCCAGAACAAATAGTAGTTGGATGGCACAGTGTGCGGGATTCCAGGATTTCATTATTATTTTTGAAGAACTACTGTAATAATGGAACATTATTATGGAATACTTTGGACAAATTATGATTCGATTCAGAGGCATTTTTCCTAATTTAAGATCAGATAGCAGGCAAATACGTATACCATAATTTTTATCATTCATGTTTGATCTAAAATATTTTTAAAAATTAAATAATATATATTAAACTTTATATCAAAACTGCATTGAAATAAATATATATTAAACAAATTACTTTAACAAAGCAATTTACAATTCATATAAACGACATTTCCAATCCGACAACCTGATAAAAGTTATTTGATATATTATACTACTTCACTCTATATATCAGTGAAGTCAAAACAGAAGAAAAAGACAAAAATTATATTACTAATGACAGATAACATGTACCACAAATGGAATCCAGTAGTCTTTTCTATATTATGTTCTCGAAATGATATCCTTTAACAAATAAAATTAATCCAATTCTTTTTAGGATGGACAATATTTCAGTACGCAGTTCTTCAGTAATAAAACTGGAACATTCTTCCATTATTCGTTTCTTCATTTCAAGTAGATTTTTCGGTTTTGATAGTGGAAAACGGTTGTATCAAAACATTAAATTTCTGTGTCATTTGATTTTCCTAATTTCAGCTTTAGGGAATTTCTAATTGCTATAATAATATCGAATTAAATCAGTTTTCAAATCTAGATTCATTTCTAAATTTAAGATATTTTGTTAAAGTATTTGAAATATTAATACATTTTGGAGACAACAATAAGTGATTATTTTTACTTCATGGAGTAAATCTTACCTACTGACAGTAGCCGGACTGGCTTGCTCTAAATCTTCAGGTTCAAAAATCATATTTTGTTCCTTGGACATCTGTATTATTTCTCCACTCATCAAGCATAACTTCTTGTTGTCATCAAGCACCGTATTCATATTCTCAATCCAAATAGCGTCAACTGGACCATCAAAGATTATCCACTTTCTGTCTTCTGATTGGGATGAAGCATGATCACGAAATGTCTTGGCTAATATACCTACACTCGTTTGGAGAATATTACTATTTTATAGTAATTAATTTATTCTACCATCACTCCACTCATGCGAAACTAAATCAAATCGTCCATACAACCACCCGATGGATATAGCTTTGGGATTGATAATTTCATAAATAACACTGTTTTCCATTTCAAACTGTTTTTTAAGATCTCCAAGAGCCATAGCCAAGGCTTTAAATGCACTTTTCGGTTGATTGCGTCATAGATTTATAAAATAGACATAAAACTATTACCATGTTTTACCACCGAGAGTTTGTCCAACTATCATCAAACCATGTCTTACAAGTATCATTTCATATATTTGTATAATTTTTTCCAGAAACCACGGAACTGGTTGTAGCTTTAAACTTTTCAATCTTTCCAACAGAACATCTTTTAATTCTTTATATTCAATGACTGGTCTTTCCACACCAGGAAATAGATCTGATATTATTCCATCAAAAAGTGGGATATCCGGTGCTAGAAACTGAAAGTAAATCAATCATATTGTTTTCATTTATTGTCAATAAATAGACCTTCGGTAGATTAACATCGATGATTGATTTCAGAAGCACTTTCTCCTCATTTAGGTGTCGCAGTTTCCTCTTCAATTGACCAGCTGCCGTAAGAACACTCTTTACAGCCCGCATTCCATAATCATAATGATGTTGAGAGGAAAGCTATAGAGACATTTGTGTTAACAGCAGAAGAGGAAAAGAGCATAATTTCAAGAAAAAATAATTAATCATTAACATAATCGAATAAGGAAATGTTCATTTCATTCAAAAAGGTTTTTTTAAGGATCTTACTTGTTCAGAGCACAGTCGATAAATAGCTACGATTTTCCTCGCTAAAGTGCGAGACTCAACGAAACCCATGGAGTATAGAGATATTTCTGCTATCAGAGCGTAATCAGGAATCATCATTGCCACAGTGCGGAATAATATCTTTATTGATAATTGATAAATATATCAAGATATAAAAATATAATTTTATAAATAATCAAATAATAATAAAGCACCTTATAAAATAAAAAAAGTTCATTCCCTTCAAAAGGATATATTATAGTACAATAGTATTATTCTATGATAAAGCTCTAGATCTTAACTGTAAAAGACAAGTACTTAATCCAAAGATAGCTGTTTTATTTCTAATCGTTTCAAAACTAAAACAAAGTTTAGTCCATCTCCATTGCTTGACGTCAAGAAATTCAGTTTGAATAAAGTGGATTCAGATTAACCGAGGGTTACTATACTTTTTAGGTGATTGGTGATCATTTCAAAAATAAATTATCCATACAACATTTAGTGCTAAATATTGATTTGTAAGATAATCTTTTTTGATTTTGAAAAATACATATTTATAATCAATAAACTATATTTTATTTACAAATAATGGAAAATAAATCAATAATTTAATTTTCGTTATTATTTAAGACCTCACATCTTTCCACCAGTTTGTCGAAACCTTTATTTCAGAAATCGCTAAATCTAATGAGAAAAAAATTGACTAATCACTTTTGGAGGTATTGAAAAACTGATGGAATTGCTGTGTAATCCTCTGCTTATTTGACGACCGTTCTCTTTTGCGAGTACGATAAATTGATCAAAGTCGAAATTGGATTGCGAACGATATATGGAGTTTTTTGAAATTTAAATGTGACCTTTTCGAATTTATTGCGGTAGTTCGAGACAAAGCATGTTTTCCGTACTCTTTACAAAATTCTCGGACAACTTCGGAAAATTTCTGATCTCCATTAAAATAAAATACCAATAAGTGGGGAAAATTCGCTTTTAATCAATTTGGCATTAAAATCTTTAGTGTACTCTGGTAAATGAGAAAATTATTTTTCAGACTAATAGACACCTGGATTTGTTTTTCAGCTTAAATAGATCGACCATCCAGTAATTAACATTACATTTTTCCATAAAATCATAGTGATTACTGGAGGTTCTCTATATAGCTAACATACCATTTCAAAATTGAAGAGGCTTAATATATATAGCAAATTCACATCACGAGTTTATGAGGTACTGTGAAACTGATTTTGTTGTCTCAAATTAAGAATGTTAAAACTTGAAAAATCCTGATTCTTTCGTTTCTGATTAATATAGTGAGATGATCATTAACATTATGTGCTTATTTTTGCTCATCCTCTTTAATTTTTAAAAGGATTTTTCTTATGATTTTGATTTTAATGGAACAATTGCAGTCTTCATTCTGAATAACACATTCCAAATATATTTAGACTATATGAACCAATCGTCTCAATTCATCTTAATTGATATATGATATCACTCCAAATCTGGGACTCTCCTAAGTCTCGTTGTGTAAAATTAGGGTAAACTGTCTTTCACAAGACTCCAAAAATAGTAGTCCAGCCTAGCGAAAGTACCTGCCAATTTTGAGGGAATCCCGTTAAAAACTATTGCTCATCTGGGAAATAAACACAAACATTAGTTAATAATATTAATATATTTTATGATAATAATATAATAATAATAATATATATTTGAATTTTCTGAACCAATCTCGGCAACAAGTTTCTGATAGGGCTTGCTTACCATAAGCTTCGGCAAGCATTCGATGACTTTCTGCTGCGCTTTTTTTCAGATGGAAACAGAACAGCAACGCTTCCCGCAAATG
>JBBMKC010193999.1:0-15011 GCA_037834085.1 Bipalium vagum | reverse complement strand
TTATTATTATTATTATTATTATTATTATTATTATTATTATTATTATTATTATTATTATTATTATTATTATTTAACAAAATTTACTTCTATTTTTTAAAAAATAAAATAAATAAATAATATAGTACAATTATATTATTTTCATATAATTAAAGTACATCATATTTTATCAAAATTGAGATTGGAGCTTTCACTTTTCAGACAGTACATTAAGGAAATAAGAAACGAACCAGTAATATTCTGTAAAAAAACACGTAAAAATTTCAAAAAGGCAAAATTATTTTTATAAAAAATGAGAAATATTATAAATATTATTATTATTACTATTATTGAAAGTAAAAGTGTGAAGAAAGCTGAATTTTCTTCACTGAAATCGAGATTTGCCTGACCGTTTTATTGAAACGGAAAGTGAGTGAATGCGATTGTCTGCTGGAGAATCATTGGGAAATTTGGCCAACTGATATTTCATTTGATTTAAATGCTCCCAACTTGAGATGAATAATTAATTTCCCTACAAGATTGATAGTTTGATGCAAATTGTTTGAAATTTGTTCCATTTCTTCACTAAGATTGTTTGTTTTAGAGCGCGAATGTCAGCTTGATATGTTTAAAGATGTAAACGGAATCTGGGGAATTTTTCACAATAAAATTCTCAATGATTAAAGAGAGAAAATTGAATCTTTTAAATCCTATCAGATTTATTGTCCCGTGAAACACGGTACACCGTGACTCAAAAAACTTTCAATTAACTCCTTGCCGTTTATGGTTAATTGGATAGAGGATTTTAAATATATTCGATTGATGATGCATGATGTTTTCCTGCTTTTAGCGTTATATTTCATGACAGGGATGAAGTTATACTTAACCACAGTTGGAAGATATTTAACATCATTTGGATTGACACAGACAAGAAATTTTTGTTCTCCATGTATTATCAGAAAAAAACATTTTACGGAATTTATTACCTTAAATGTGTTTACTAAATCAGTTTTTTTTAATGCAATTCTCACAGAAAATATCATATCGATCCTGTGTAATAATGTACAAAGAAAAATGCATTAAAAATAGGAGGAAAAGCTTCAAAAGGAAGATGACATTAACAGATAATAATGTAATGTATTTGATGGGGCTTATCGTGAGCTTATATCAAGAAACTAAACAATAAATTCGGAATGCTTCAGTGTTAACTTGGATAGTCTTAAAGCAATTTTAGAGGGAAAAGGTAAAGTTTGACCGAAAGAATCAGGTGATAATTCACTAGGGAAATGCAAAATCACTATAGTCGGTTTAGAATTTTCATAAATTGAATTTATTTGGTATCTTATCCACCTTTCACATTCTACCGCTATGACACTTTTATCTTATCATTCGTTTCAATCTATAGAGAATTATGTTAGTGAAAGACGGTTCACGTCTTCTGAAACTTGAAAAACTGCAGTGTCAGTTTTCTTATTCAAACCCAAAAAATTTATACGAGGATGGAATTACAAAGTTATTTCAGAAACAGTAGAAGATTATGGAACATAATCAATATCTTTCTTTATATTGTTTGGATCAGAAATAATATTTACAATTGCAATTTTATAAAATCAGCAAAACCTTATGCACAAATTATCCATATCGATAGGTATATAATATAGTTCTGTGATATTTTAATAACTTCTAATTATAAGTAATTAAATAATCTCATTTCCATTCATACTTACTACTTGTTTTCACCTTTACATCAAAATGTTAATGGATTTAAATTATAATTTACGGGGCCAGTATCAAAGAAACTATTAGCCACTTTTCATGTTTCGTATTGTAAAATGTGCGATTTTTGAAATTCTAGATCATTATATTGTTTCCTTACACAACATTTATTAACTCGTTTATACCGAACTTCTGTAGTTAAAATTTCTAGAACTTAAAACAATTATTTAATATTAGGTTGTGATTGATGAAATGTTTGATTTCAATATCATCTTTTCTATAATTAAAGCCCTTCCTGTATTAGAAGCCTCTATTGGGTAAGCTTTTATTACGTCACGAATGACCGTATATAATCTTCATTTAAAAAACACTTATTATTCATTAGAAGTGCAGTTTAGTATACCGTTAAGAAAAAGTTTTACTTTGAATTTCTAGAAAACAGTTTGTATTTGGTGCATTGAAAATTTGCATGCACAAGTTTGTAAGAAATATGGATTGGATGAGTGAATGGCGAGCCGTTGGAGAGTTTGTTTCAAAAATAAAAGATTTTTCTTTCGTTTTACGTTTTTTATGGAAAAATAACATAAAGTCATTAATGAAATATCCTGTATATAAATGCATGAAATTGTTCTTAAAACATGATACAAGGACATTGCGTTACATTGAGTTCAAATTAACCATACAGAATAGACGGAAAACGCTTTGAGTCATATCTTCGAGCACTGACAAAGTGATGGAGAGTAAGGTAATAATAATTAACGGATAATTAATATAAATTCGAAATAGTGATATGGAAGCATGTAACCCGTTGGTTGTCCTATATTCACCTTTTCTATCAAAAGCATACATACTATCAAATACTTTAACTCCTTTAAATAGGTCTAATGGATATTCAAGTAACCTATAAAAGCAGCAATAGGGATATTTTAGGTGTGTACCAAAAAGAAGTGTTATGAATGTGGAAATCCTTTAATTTCAAAGTAAGAGGCTAGGAGATGCTGCAAAGAATTGGTATGAGAAAATGTTTCCTTTCCCATAGATAAACAAAGTCCAGTTGTTCATTTAAAAGTCTCGAACAATTTTTCAATCAATTGGGAAAAATACCTCTTATTATTTGTGCAATCAAGTTCTCCTTGAACAAAAAAACATATTAAAAAATAAAGGAAACTATGAATAACAAGATTGAAGAAATCTTTTTAGATGCGCCTTAAAAGAACTGGAAAAAATTTCTAATTAAACTAGTTCTGGTAGTAATTCCATACCGGAATGACAGTCGTTTGTCTATCATCGTCCATGAATACCTTTTACATTGCTATTCATGTGGAAAACTATTCAACCTGATTAGAGATCGATATTAAATGTGCAATTCAAAGAAACCTTCATGTGCAACATTCCAAAGCGTCTATCAATAAAATTATAGTATAAATGCAAGGTTACTGCTTGGAATGAATGCATAAAGCAATGCGACTCTTGGCCTATAATTACAATATTTGCGTTGAAATATCGGTCTGTTTTGGATGCATTTATATTGCTGTTAATAGACTTCAGGTAAACATTATCTGTAGTTTCCTAGATTGACTTCAGCAAAAAAAATAAATGCTGGCTTGAAATACTCTATTTCGTTATGACGCCAAAATTAACCAAGTTTATTCTTTGAACAAGGACTGTTATATCTTATTTTCAATAAAAATGTACCCTAAGAAATTAAAACTGAACGAATAAAATTATTAAATATATTTGATCAGATTACACAAAGAAATAAATTTTAATGGAAAACATGAAGAGATGTCGATAGCGAATCATGTTAACGCATCAAGTCTTTGATTTTTCTTGACATGGGAATTACCCAAAACCTATTCCATCTTCATGGAGTCCTACTATTCGACTTCTTTCAAAGTTTGATGAAATGTTATGCTTTTCTTATTTCAGTCATAAAAGCTAAATTAAATGTGTTTTTTAATCATTCATGATTTATTAAATTATACTCATAAACAATGTGAATATCTGATTAATTAAATTGATTGAACAGCAGATGCAATAATTTCAATGCAACTCATTAAAATAATAAGTGGTAGGTCTTTATTGAATTTGTACATGTTACTTGTTCTGGAGACTATATCTATATTTACACAGACAAAGTAACCAAATATATTACATAACAATAAGCATTGTTAAATTAGATACATTAGAAACACACACCTTCTCTTTTTTTCCTTTTCATTTAACCAGCTTGACACAAACCTATGGTGGACTCAGAAGGACAAGTTATTTAGACATTTATGATATTTATTTATTTTACAATAAACTATTTTAAAAAGAAAGGCACAATTTTTTGAAGATTTTCTATCAAAAGTTTTTCCTTTATACATATTAAATATATCAAATATGTATATAGTAAAACCTAAAGATGTCTATAATGTCATTTAATACCGATAATAGCTCTCATTGAGTGGAAAATTTGTTTAATTATGCCTTTCTTTAAATGTAATAAATATGAATAATATTTTTTTTCGATAAATTATTTTAACTTATTCGAAGTAGTCTTTTACAGTAGTCACATACAGCAGTGTTTCTGATAATTTTCGTAGAAACATCAATATTAATTCACTTTCATGACAATCTGTCAAAAATTATTTATTTTTCATTGATAATTCTTCTATTCAAATTGTATAGAAAGCTATAAAAATGTCACCAGAAATTCAGGGATCAGTGACAAATCCCATTTGCTGAACTTTTTTTACTGAGCACGTGAACAGAGATCTTCATTTTTCAGCTTTAAAATATTATATTTAAGTGCATAAAAAAGCTCAAATATATTTTTCATGAAAAATAAAATATATTAATAATAAATATTAAATATATTAAATAATAATTCTTCTTCGTCTTCTTCTTCTTCTTATTGTTATTATTTTTATTATTACTATTATTTTATATGTATCTCATATTTAAAGTGTTCGGAATTTCAATTTATCAGTATTAAACAACTGCTTATGTAATAATAATTATTTATATAATTACAGAAAATATTTGATTTACCATGAAATAATTATTTTATTTTTAATATTAAAGATTACTAACATATTTAAGTCTTCAAAATGAGTTTTTATTAATATTCAAAATTCATGAAAAATCACACAAACCAAAAATCACTATTAAAAATAATAAAGATATGTGAAAATTAAAAAAATTTTATTCTTTTTTTAAATAAAACATCTTTCTTTTTGAAATGAAAGTAATATAAAATAAAGCTGAACATGCTTCGATTAATTTGGCTCTCTTTCCCTTAGCGTTACTTATATTGGCGGCCTTAAGAATTGAATTCACCAATTCAGAAGTGATGGAATCTCGACAAAATCCTCCAACTGCAATCGAATGCCTCTTAATTATCTACATATTTGGTTAGTTAATTTTTTTACCAATAATTTATAGTAATTTATCAATAGTTTTTACTTGGACAAAAAATCTGATTTGCCTAAATTATACCTATTGATCTGGAAATTAAATTTAATATCATTAAAACAAAATTCAGATTTTAAAATAAAATATCACAACTTACATTTCTCTAAATCCATAGAACGAAAGTAATTACTCTAATTATTTAAAAAATAGATTTTATGTTGAATTATTTTTCAATATTAAAATTAATTAATTTGATTCTGGAAAAACTTGCAATTTCGACTACTCCCAGCGCAGATGCAAGATGTATGAAAGATGCAATTAGTGAAATCAACCAATTAATACTTCATTCAACGTTAGTCTTGCTAAATTTTATGAATGGAGAGTTATTATTAAAGTAAAATTAATGTTAAATTTATCTTATTCTCAGCAGTATTAATTTACAGTTAGTCTGAATTAAAAACTGGGTTTGATTTCTAATTTTTTAAAAGCTTCATTTATGTGACTGTAGGAAATTATAAATTAAAAAGGAAAAAATTGTGAAAAAAGAAGTTTTTCAAGACGTGCATTGGTTATTTCACATATATTAAGAAAATATTAACTTTATATGTTTTGTTTTAATTGTTCAAAAAATATTTATCAAATATCGTAGTAGTTTCAATTTCAAAATTCAATTATCAGTCTAACTGAGACATGAAAATTTATTTTCGTAATTTGAGTGAGTTAAAATATTAAATTTAGTTTACTTTTTTCAATTAAATTTCATGATGATTTTTTTTTAATTTTAATATCTCATGTGATTATTTAAACCAGCTTGTATATATTACGTGAATAGATCGATGGTATGATAAAATATCCCAATTCATTTATTGCAAAAAATGTAAGTCACAAATGTAAATGATGTACATATATACCAAAAGAAATGGAAACACATTTTTATGTACACGATGCACTTTGGTTATACTTTATTTCGAATGTTCTCTGTTATGTGTTCTGAGGCTAAATTGTTTCTCTGATATTGGAAGATGATTATATGTATATTAATCTTGTGAATACAATATAGTTATTTTTCGAGAAAACACGATTTATCAATTAACAAGAAAAACAATTAAAAAAATTATTATTATGAAACATGCTTCAAACTTTTTATCAATTCCTTCAGTCATTACTATTTGAAATTAAACAAAGTAATCCATTAAATGATCGTATAATTTTTAATTAAAGTATTTTATCAAATTCTGATTGGCTAAAATTATTACACACATTATCTAACATTATTGTTATTAAAATTTGTTCATAGTACTGTTATTTCATTATTAAATCCTTTTCGTCGATGTTCATTTACTTCATTATATGTGTTTGTCCATTCATATTTTGTTTATTATTTACATAAATGTAAAATCATGATCCCTATCATATTTGTACATTAATTATTTTAATTAAGAGTTTTTTATATTTTAAGTCACAGAAAATGTAATGTGATATAAAACGTACAGATTCTTTTTCTACGAATAGAAACTTTTGAATTTTTGCAGTTTTTCTTTTATGATTTTTCATATTTTTGTCACTGTAAATTAATTTTCATAAATTTTATAATATATTTTTCAGATCGTAGGAAAAAGGTCTAATTACTTTTACTTTATACTTTCTTTTATATTTTTCTTTAAGATATGGTGTCAGGTTGAGATATTCTGGTTTCCTTTCTTTTTATATTACCAATTATAGCATCAAAATAAATCAATAATATATCTGGACCATATATTTACTGTAAAGGCATAATAAGACGACTGTTTTTGAAATTAATCTAAGATGGCTTTTCCATGGAGAATTCCGTTCCGGAAAACCAATAACTACAATTAATGATGAGGTCCTACGAGTTGAAGTGAAACATTACTTAAAGACTACTTTTCTTGGTATCCATATTCAGCATAAGTCTTCAGATTACAAGATCGTAAAAGTAAAGACCAGGCCAGGTTCCTATAAATTGACCAAAATTCCACAAAAATTGTCAATAACAAAAAACGTCTTCTTTACTTAAAATGCATAACCACTTATGTTAAAAAATGGATCTTTTATGAAAATCACAAGCAAAATAGGCAATGGTAGGAGAAGCAAAGCATTTATTAATTATTCATTCCTCAAGTCACATAAATTATCACAACACAGCCTCACTGCAGGAAGTTTTAAATGATGCATGACAAACTGAGTTTTAACCTATTTTCTCTGGTCTATTAACTAAAACCTATTCTACTGTAAGACAATGTCAAATCACATGTTTCAAAAATTACTTTGATAAGAAATTCTTGATAATCCTCCATATTCACCTTACCTGCCACCTACTGATTTTCAAAGTTTCAGAAGTTAAGCCAACTTTATGCGAAAACAACATTACATCATTCTATCATATTTTCCTCCCTTCCTAGTTTGTAAATTTAGACTTTAAAGAATCATTTTCTTCATTTACCTGACCTTTAGCTGCAAATTATTGATTCAAATTATCACTCTTTCATTGAATGTTTGTTGTTTGTTCGGACTGCAGTTCTACTTTCATTTTTCAGCGTCGATCATTTCCTATGAAAGCACACATAATATTGATAACATTTTTATTTTTAAAATTGTTTACCATTTCTTTTTATAATTTTTATTATTTTCTAAAAATAAATGAGAAAATTTCAAAATCACCGTTTCCTTTCACTTTTAACAGCTGATAACTGTACATTCTTTCATGCTTATTATTGAATTTTTATTTCAGAAACTGCATCATTATTTTTCAGAATGAGCTTCAAAGTGTTTCATCATCTTGAAGTATCATGCCTTTAGGCCTCTTTACCTTTAAAAATATTTATATTTCAATTATAAAATATAATGAGTGAATGGGCTCAAGTAAATTATTGTTTGCAAGATGAAAGAAAAGTAGATAACGAATAATAAAGTAAATCAAAATTAATTAAAAAATCCTTTGCAAGACACAAATATACAAACTGGAAAAAGCTGAAACTATTTTACTGCATTTTTCTCTTTTTTCTTTTCTTCCTCAGTGTATCTCCACATATGTTAATATATTATCCTTTTTCATTGTTTTTTACTTAAGATATTTTACTGGAACTTTACGTTAAGATTTTTTCAACCTAAGTATAATTGCTCCATTATTTCTTCAATTTTTATTTTTTTTGCTCTATTATTATGCAATAAAATACAATTTTCATTAAAAAACACATACACGTTTTCCTTACAAACGATTTTTTCAACATGTCCATAAGTTATAATTTTCTTTTTTCTTTTTCTTCTTATTATGTTTTCTCCAGGTCAAATTTTCTTAAAAGTATTTCATTAAATTTTCTGAATGTCGCAAATTTTCCTCATATTTATTCTTATAATTTCTATTCGCTTCCTTTTTAATAAATACATCAACAAAAACACATTAATTTCCTTATTTCAAATCAAAGATAGAAAAAGCACCGAGGTCTATTTCTTCCCTCTTTAATTCTATCGAAACTGTTTTTTTTAAATAATTTTCACATTCATTTTTCTCTTTTAATTAATTAGAACTATTTTTTGTCTTAATTAACTAATATTTCCAGAAATTATTTATGAAAAATTGTTAAGAAATAATCTTTCCCCCACGAATAATGGGTGAGACATTTTTTCTCTATATCACTACGAAAATGTTGTTTTATAACATTTTTTATTATTTTTCTTTCCTATATTTGATCATTTTTTATTTTTAATAATATTTTTTATTTTTATTTAGTCTTGAATTATAATTTATATTTTAATAAAATATTAAAAATAATTTAAAATATAATTAATTATTTTTTAATTTATTTTCTAGGTATATAAAAATAATATTTAAAAAAAAATATTTTTCGAAACATTAACATTAATAAATATTTTTATGATATTGATTAAAAATATTTCTCAAGTTTAATTAATTATGCAATCGATTTTACCAGCTCAACTCAAACAACGTTAACGGGATTTACAATTTTTTTGTCTATTTTTCAGTAATTGCAGGAAAAATTATTTCGAAAAACATCTGTTTTATCATTAGAATGTCTAATAGAAAAAGAATACGTTATAAAGTTAAATTTCAGAATAAGTCAGACAATAAATTACGTATTAAATAACACAATAATTATTTTAATAAAATAATTTTCACTATAAATTACATACAATTATTTAGAGTACTTTTTACTGTGGGCTTTCGAATGGAACTTAGTTAAATATTTTATTTAAAAAAATCATATGCGAATAGATTTATTGATTAAAATTGTAAAATTAAAACAAAAATTTGACTTGGCGACAACACAATACTATTGAGAAAAGAAATAGAAAGAAACAAACTGGCAAAACAGTTCCATTGACGAATGGATCATATTCGAGGAATCAAAATTAATTAAAAATGAATCTGAAAGTCAATAAAAATAATTGATTGTCTTGTTATTGCTATTTCGATATTTAATTAATTTGGTAGTAATAAATATTTCATTTTGATGTTTGATTATGATATTGATCGGAACGATGAAGACTTGAATCTGTGAAAGGGTTTGTCGTTAGGTGCGACATTCGAAATCTTGATAATGGTAGACTTGAAGAAAAACAAATTAATATTAAAATATTATTAAACATTGAATACAAAAAAATGGGTTATTGAGGTAGTCTATGTAGTAAGTTTGGTTCTGGTCAAGTTAGGGTTTTAATGAATATAATTTCCTTGGTTTTGAAATTGGTCATAAATTGGGTTTTAATGAATAGAATTCTTGGTTTGTATATTGACAATTCCTTGAGTGTCAGAATGATGACTATGATTGATGCGGAATGTATGCTGCGCACTGAAGATGGTTGAATAATAATTGCAAAGGAATGTTGAAGATGATGCGATATGTCAAATTGAAGATATAAAAACAATGGCATATGAAACGTAATAAAGAAGGCGGACCTGAGTGTGATGTAAAAGAAGTGTTGAATTTTTTTTTAAATTATAAATGAGACGTAGACATTGAAGCTGTCGGAGAATAATAAGTATTGATTAGATAGTCAAAATAAAAGATAATAATTAATTCATTGTAGTATTATATTTCTTTTAAATAATAAATTGCATTTTAGAAAGATCTTAAAAAGTAAAATCATGAATGGTTTAGTAAAAAGGTTACCATATATCAAAAGAGTTGAGTAAATATATTAAACTTTATTGGTTTTTCTGTCTCCTCAATTCTTAGGGACATTTCTCCTATGATTTTTGAAAGAAATGTATGAGAGATGTTTGTACCACAGCACACGATACGAGGATGTTTCTCGATATAATCAGTTTAACATAAATTGATTCAAAAAACATTAACCTAGAAACCTAAGCTATCACAGAATTATGACAGAATATAAGTTCAAATACGAGTAATCAACTCGTAGTTTCCCTAGACCAAAATTCATATTTTTCCCAAATTTCCAAATTTCTTGTAACCCTAATTATTTTAAATTATTTTTATGATGTTCAGTTGAAAATATTTTTTCATCAATATGGGATGTCTGAGTTTCTGGGATCCTAATAATGACGTGCTAATCAAAGACATTAACTACCTATCTATTTGACTGCTATCTATTAGGTTCTGTAAAAGGTGTCATACTTACTTTTTCATGCTAGGTCAACCTTTCTATCATTTGCTTTGCATCATCATTTTTCTTTTTCCATAACTTAAAATCAATTAAAATTCCCTGGCATCTTTATTTTTTTATTATTTCTTATTCTGTGTATGCCCATCTGTTTTTCATATTAGTATATCTGAAATGAATGTACGTACTAGTTGTAAAGTGACCAATTTTGCAGAAAACAGTTTAAACTTTGATTAATTAAATTATTCAAGAATTATATATATATACCATGAAAGTATCCTCTATGATGTGACCCTTGTGAATCTTTAAAATAAATTTTAATACTTAAATGTTTAATCACATTTTCTGTGAACTGGACATAAAAAATAAATATGACGAGTTGGATATATTTTTAATACCTATCCGAATGTTGACCTGCTTATTCAACTAAGATTCACCTCAGAAAACCTATCAGTGGTATCCACCATTTACAAGATGTAACCAGCTGTCGACAGATATGAATATAGTGCAAAATGATTTTTATTGATTGAAATCAATATGGAAGTAGATGCAGAAGCTTGGATAAACTAATGCATATAAATCTTACCGAGACAGCGCTACACAAGGCACATTTTACACGGACGACAATTTAAGAAGTAATTAGGACCCGAAAAACTACTTTCTTAAAATAATAATTTCATAAAATAAATTTTATTGTTTTATTCACGTAAAGATTTCCGAATGAGAGACATCAAATTGTGACAAATATTTAGGAGACTTCACATAAAATTCAAAGCAAATTAGCGAAATACAAATATTAACCTGGATCACATTGACCAAACAAGAAAGACACCAAGTTCACTTTACTGCAAAGAGCTCATAAAATAATCATTATTTTTGATATTCTATAAGCAGAAGGGACGGGGGAAGACTGCTAATTATAAAATGCAATTTTTGTTTTAATGCACCACAATTTTCTTTTTAAATCTCTTCTGAACAAATAATTTTTACTCATTAATTTTGCTAGTATTTCTCATTTTTTGCACTTTTATGTTTTTATTCATAAATTTTGTTATTTGACGTAATTTAATTATCTCCCAAATATAAAATATAAATTAAATATTTATTTTTGACAGATCGACCAAAATTTAATGATAAATGAATGTTTTAATTCAAACATTTATATTCCATTTTCGCAAAAAAATTGAAAATTCTCTGGAATATTTATATTTGTTTAAATTGTTTTCTTCGACTAATTTTACATTTCTTGTTACTAATGGAACGAGTTTTAAAATGAATTAAATTTAATTTTTTACATTAAATTTATTTTTGATTTTTTTAATTAACATAATTTGTATTTTGATAATATTTTTTTATTTTAAATTTTATAGGCTTCCATTGGATATATATGAGATTAATTTAATGTTAAAAATAAGAAAGTTATTAAAGTATGAATTGGAGCTTATGCTTAAATGTTGGTGGAAAAAAATGAAATTTAAAGGTTAAAATGTTTTTCAGAAGTTGTTTTAATCTGTTATGATTACAACTGAAAGACTTCATATTTAATGTTTTAAATATCAAGAACAGTTCCTACATATTTTGTGAAAGTCTTATGATTGAAAGAAACAAAAAAATAGTTAAATTTGATTTTATTGAGATTAGATTTAAACAATAAAACAAAAGACTGACTTTTTGAAAGATTATTGAGATAATTAATTTATCATTGACATTTTATTTATTTATTTATTAGGACTATGTACTTATTTATTCATTATATTTATTGATTTTTTAACAAATTTATTATTATTATTATTATTATTATTATTATTATTATTATTATTATTATTATTATTATTATTATTATTATGGTATGCATAAGTTTTATCGCTCACTAATCGAAACCACTCTCAATAACGAACAAAACCGATCGAACCGATTTTCTAATAATGACAGAACAATTCATTTAAATCGACACCTCGCAATAACGGACAACTAAATCCAGTCCTAAAAGTGTCCGTTAAAGGAAGTCTGATTGTATTATTAAAAATATACAGAAAATTAGTTTTGAAATTTTTAAAGATGACTAAACTAAGGAATATTTGAATACATTAAACTTTATAAGTAAAAACGGAAATATTTTTTAGACGTTTGAAATTTGCACTTAAATTAATATTTATTTATATTTTCATTTGTGATGCTTATAAAGACGATAAAAATACGTCTTATCTCTATATTTATGTAACATAATTTTGATTAATAAGTTAAAGCAGTAGTAAATTTATTCTAGTATTGCATGCCAGAATGTTATATAAAAGAATTAAGAAAGTCAACAACAGTCTCATAGCTTATTGATGAAAATCGACAAAAGAAAAATATCTGACTGAAAATCTTTCCATCAACGCCGAGGTCTCTCTTAATTAATTTTTAAAATAAATTTCATATTTAAAATATGAGAGATTATATCAGATGATATTTTTGGAATTTGTCTTAATTTTGAGCTTAATCGATTAATTAAAATTTACACTTTTAAAGGTCAACGGGTAAGTTAGAACTGAGAATATGACTGAGGGACATTTCACACACCTTGATCTTAAAATAAGCTTAATATTGGGTGTGTGGGAAGTATCCGATTTTAAAATGTAATACAGTAAAATATATTCAATATTGACTGCAAATTATTGACATAGCAACATTTATTAACATTTCATATTTTTATAAAGAATGATCATTAAATAAAACACTCTTATATAAGCGATTATTACAGTTCTTCATAATGTTTTAACATATTTCTGTTGATATTCTAGCTTCCTCCATTTGATTCCTCCATAATTCCGGTCTTGGATACTTTTTAGTTTTTTTATATCTCTGTCTTCAGATGCCCTAAAGGAAGAGGTCAAGTGATGTTAGGTCCTCTGATTTGGTAGCCCAAAGGAACGGCCCAGTTCTGCCAATCCATTTTCCAAGAATATCTCTTTTAAAACTCTCTTACAAAATATAAATAATAGACAGACGCTCCATTTTATTGAAAAACTATTTTAGATTTAATTCTGCGATAAAGTTGTGAATGTTGACAGACTAAAGTTAATCTAACTAATTTCTCCATTCACTTTCTGACGGGACATTGAAAGACCCATACAAGCATTAACTTTTGGACTGGAGTGAGATTGTGGCATAGTTTATTTATGAGGTTCAATGCCCTAACTTCGGTAGTTGTATTTATCGACACATTTTTAATGAAAAGGTTGTTTTATCAGTGAAAATTATGCTTTGAAGACAATATGTAATCTTATCGATTCCATAAATTAGACTTTTGCACATAGCAACTTTTTTAGCATAGTCTTCGTCATGTGAAACTGCATCCAATTTCCTTAGTAGTATTTCTTAGTGATGTTTCCGGTGCTTCCTCATCAATTTGACTTATTTACATATTTTTTCAATTTAAAATTTTTGGTCTTCCAGATTTTAAAAGATCCCAGCTTATTTGAATTTTGTAGATATCTCCGTCATTTTCTTCGCTGTAGGTATATTTTTTCCATATCAGTTTGACGTATTTATTTTGATCCCATCTTAACTATTAGCCAAACAATTTGCACTCTAAACATTACTAAAATTTGACTTTTACAATGTCTAATGTGGTATATTCAATAAAAATATCCTAATCAATAAGATAATTCAATGAATTCCATGATTACCAAAGATTACAAACATTAAATGTTAAAGCTGTCTTAAAAACGTTTCCATGGAAAGTTCTTCAATACTCTTAGTATTATCTACATCTAGGTCTAACTGATTACATTTCTAAGTAAATACCTATGTAGTTTGAAAAGTTCGCGAAATGAAGCATAAAGAATTCTTGTATAACCAAGGCATCATATTTATCGTAAAACTACATTATTAATATTACTATTTTTTTCTTTTTCATTTTGCGGATTTTTTAAACCAACCTCGAATTTTGAACCGTTTGTTTTTAAACTGTTATTTGAAAAAATAATTAAATCCGAATTCTGGCGTTATAGTTTTGACCGTTTCTTACCTTAGAAATTTTCTAAATACTTTTGTTTAAATAAATGCTAAATACAACATATCGATATCACTACAGGTCTTTTGTCAAAGTTCAACTAATATTTATGAATTTTATATATTATTATGTTATACAAATTTTTTAGAATCCAGACTTACAGAATGATTTTCTTAATTAGTGGAGCAATTTGTAGGAGCACAGCAACTTAATGGCAACCACTTTCGTTAAATTTAATTAACATATTAGGTTGTCCCATATGAAATGTCCGATTACGTAATATACAATAAAAGCAATAAAAGTCCAATAAATTCAAATT
>JBBMKC010193988.1:0-15015 GCA_037834085.1 Bipalium vagum | reverse complement strand
TAATAATAATAATAATAATAATAATACTTAAAAGGAATCCAACGAATAATTTTCAGTTTGGTTGCAGCTAAACTTCTTAGATCTTCTGCATGACAAGCCGGTAGGAATTTAATAAAATTTCATGACTGGAGGCATAAAAAACATTATTTGATTTTTTTTAGATTTAATTAATTCTTTTATCTATCTGAGAGGAAACAAAAGAGAATATCCCTCTTATGTTGCTTAGGACCTTTGTAATTGGTGTTTTCTGGCAGAATGACAAAAGGAAAATTAGTCTTTTTGCCAGAATAGAGCCTTAAGAAAAAATATTAATGCTAGGATGGGCATTAAAATTAATTTATTTTGTTGCTTTATTTTGTCTTTCTGCCTAGCGAAACTCAAGATTGTGTCTGACAAAAATGGCTAATAATTTTCCAGTTCTGAGATTTGATGGCTTGAATGACCAACTATAATTATATAATCAGCTATCAGGACTGAAGAGAAGCAATGTTTATTGTTGATTATAGAACCAGGGATGTATGTTGCTTATAAAAGCCAGATACATTTTGTGATTATAAAAACCAGTGATACTTTTTGATTGTAAAGGTATTGCTTTCCGAATTTGTTCATTTAATTGCGAAAATAATCTAATTTCTCACCAAAATTTAATTTAAAATATCGGAGTCAGATAATAACCAGCTGGGTTAATATTATTAATATTATTAACATTATTAATCTTAATATTTTATTCCAATTTATTATAATTATGATCATTATTATTATTATTACTATTATTATTTAATTATTAATATTATTTATAAGTGATTGGAACCCAGCATAACTTACGTTTTTTCCTCTTATTTATTTTTGTACCAATTTTCATTTAGAATTTTGAATAACATTAAAAAATATATTTTGAAAGAACTTTTTTCAGACCTAGAAAAATCTGTAAAAATAAAATTATTTTAAATTGAAATCGGTTCAACAAAGAAACATCTGAAACATCTCAATATTTATGTATACTTGTTGAAGGTATTTATAATTAATAAATTAAGTCTTTGAAATATAACTATTTTATATCTAAGAATTTCTAGGAACATATGTTGGACTTATCTGAAGTACGATCTACTGCATTTATGTAAATTGTTTATTATACTTTTAGTGTGACGCAAAATTGCTTAAATCCATAAATCCAGCATGATTAAATTGTTTTACTATTTTCTTAAATTTGGTAGATTTTACATATATAATGTTTTAATTTTTCATAAATTATGTGTCAATTTTTAAATTATTTATAAATATAAAAATAATTTATTAAATAATTTATAACAGCAGTAGAATATTTGAATAATATATTTATTTTTAATGTTTTTTTCGTTAAAAAAATTACTTCATTTTTTGATATTGTTAATAAAAATTAATAGCGGAATTTAATAGAAGAAAAATAGATTTTTTCAATATTATTTTGAATTAAATTAATGTTTCAAAAACTTTGATTAAATCAATAATATTAAAAATAAAATTCTTACTTAAATTCTGTAAATAATTAAATCAAATATTTTCTTCGTCCTTTTTTGCTTCATATAAGAATAACATTGTCTTCTCAAAGATTTTTTACAGTATAATTGAAAATTTTATATTTTATTTTTATAATTCTGCGTTTTGCGATTAAAAGTTTTCACTATACAATATTCATTATTTTATTATATTAATAAAATTATTTATTAATTAAAACAAGTCCTTGAACCTTATTTACAATATATTTATTTAATTTGATAAAAACAATAATGAAAATAATAATTAGTTAATTAAAAAATAAAACAAATTTAATATTTTAATTGACATTTCAAAATATTTAACAAATTTAAATAATTTTAAAATTATTTCTACTTTAAATAACATTAGCATTTGACAGATTTAATTGATGAGGCTTTTAAAAATGAATTTATTTGCTTAAACATGGCTTCGTTCGAATTCTAAACAAACATTTTTACCTTTTAAGTAATGAATTTTACTTTTGTTTCCTGTTTAAATTTAAAATAATTTTCTTTTAATTTTTAAAGTCCTTTTCCAAAAGATATATAGTAAAAAAATTTATATGGATAAAACATAAAATTTTAAAATTGGGACAAATTTTTATAAGGGAAAATCAAATATAAAATAATATGAAATCTAAAAAAATTTTTTAAATGATAATTTGTTATTTTAAAATTTTAATATGGAAACAAAAATAATTTTCAACATTTCAAACTTATTGACTCCTAAAATTATAATGAGTTAATAATTATAGAAACTGAACAAATAGAATACTTTATATGAAAAAATAAATTTTTATTGAAGATAAACATGTTTTCACTTTATTATATCAAGTTACTGAATATTAATATTCCATTGAAAAATACCAAAGTATTGAATTAATAATTTTAACTAAAATTAAATAGTTGAAAAATAAGCTAAACCTAATTCATAATTAAAATTATCCAATTTTAAAGATATTGGAATATAAAAAGAAAATTCAAATTTTCTTTTTATATTAAATAATATAGAAAATTATTGAAATAAAGTATTTGCCAAGTTCTGTAAAATGTCTTTTTAATTTTTATAATTAGAATTATTTCATAAGTTTTATTTTAAATTTTTTCTTTTTTAATTCATTTAATATTTTTAAAATTAAATGATGAAAGTACATTTTATGTCCAACTTTTTAACTGATAAATATTTTATAAACTTACAAGTTGATTAGGTAAACTTTTTGGATTGTAAATTTGTAAATCAAAAGTTGTTCCTGTTATTTTATAATTGTTTCTATTTTTTCCTATTACAAAGGGTATTAAATTTACATATTTCTGAATTGCAATTTTCTCCTACTTTATTAGCTTTTCGTTTTAACATTGACATAAAATCATTGCTTAGAAATATTTCTTTTTCTTCGGCATCATTTATAATTGTATTTTCATCGCTATGTATTTTCAATCGACAATCGATCTTATTGTTTAAGTGATTTCCATTTTTATTTTTATTTAAATTTACTAATATTTCAGTAGCTCATTTTCTTTTTATTTTAGAATTTGTATCTTCTTTTTTATTTATTTTCTTTTTCTAATTTATCTGTTACTGATTTATCTAAAACTATTAAATTTCGCTGAATTACTCTCTTTTAGTTGATTTAATTGATTAGTTTCAATTTAAATTTTAAGTTAATTAAATTTTTGATTCTTCAATACTTAGGATCAATTTTATTTTTCTTTGCATTCACTGTTTAATAAAAAAAGAAAACAAAAATTATATTCCACATTATGTTTACAAAAAGAAATGTTTTTTAAAAGACTTAATAATTTTTAATTTTAATATAGAAATTCTTATCAATCTTTAATATAATAATTTTGGTAATAATATTAAAAGATACTAAACTAGTTATTATAATAAATGGTGGATATAATTAGTATGAATATTTATGTAATTATTATCTTTAAAGACAACTTTATAGTAGACAAATTTCTATTAAAGTTCAAAATACTTAATTAAATTAATTATCACTGATTGGACAGCAAATAAAGATGGTGTTTTCTTTTATCTAGGAATTTTTCACCTTCCTGAAAAATGGGAAAGCTATTATTAACGATGAAGAATATTTTGAATAAATTATCTTTTTCGTTTTATGTTTACTTAATATTTATATTACTTATTAAATAAAGAAACAATATTATACAAGAAGGCTCACTTTCAATGCATAAACCTAATAAATAAAATTAAAGCATAAAAAATTATGGTACCTTTTAGAATAGTGCATTTTTAAAGTTTATATCTTAGTATATTTAATTTCTTATTTTGTGATATTAATCTTTGATTTCATTCTTAAAATTTTTAATTTTCCTAAATGATCAATTAAAGAACAAATTGTGTATGAATGTGACTCCCATCATATACAAATAGATAGGGTTTGGAAATTGACTCCATGTTGGCTACTGGGATCGGGATTGCGGAGTTCTTTATCAAATAGTTGCTCTGAAATACGTGTTCGGCTTTAAACCTTTAGTCTATGCCTGCTTATAGTTAAAGCAAAACTGTCATTGCATTGTAATTATCATTTCTTCAGAGAGTTTCATATTGCACAAGGTGGCATGGATTTCTACGACTTCAGTAATCTGTCAAACTGTGTTGATTCAAAACCCGTCACTCCGTACCTTCTTCTAACTTTTCCTTGGTATTACATCCAAATCCTGAGTCGTCATCGGAATAATAATCATCCATCAACGTTTTTTCAATTTCATGTGCGCTTCCTCAATGAACTCACAGAGAAAATAAAATACAACAACACATATGACAATTAAAAATTACAGTAACACAATAGAAATATTTTATTGCTCTTTGCAATTCAGTTATTATTATAAATTATTGGATTAATTCGATTAATAATTAATAATTCGATTATTCAGTGTAAAATAGAAAATAAAAATATATTTAACTGATTCTTTCTGAATCAAATCGTAACCTCACAGAGAGATCTGTTATTATATTCAAAACTGATTTAATCAGGCTCTATCAGACTCTAAATTTATTTTTTTTATGATTGAGAAATAACGTATGAAGTTTAGATCTTCGAAACTAAAGAACCTTTCATCTACGGCTCATCATACTTTTTTTCAAAAATAAAGATTTTAAATGCTCTCTTATATATTTGATCTTATATTATTATATCATACAGTTTAATGAACGAACATTATTCTTTTTGTGGATTCCAGATAGTTCTGTAAGTCATTTTACTTTCATGCCAATAATTACAATACTATATCATTGTATAAAGAATGTGCACGAAATAACTTGGTCAAAAAAACACTTAAAACTAATATATAATAAATAATATACCAATTGTTTAAATACACACTAATCAGTGTTGTTTTAGTTATAATATAAATAAAATCCAAACAACAAATTAATTTTATTTATGCCAATGACTTTGCCGCAATGCGATATTCAAAATTCATTTTGCACAAATATTTAGAAAATCCTCACATATCCCGTGAAGATATTATATATATATATATTTATATAAGTAATATAATTTATGCAAAACCATTGCCTAATTATTTGTTTTAATACTGTATTTATTTTCATTATTTAATTTCCTCGATGCTCCTATTTTGATAGAAATTTGGAATTATATTATTTAATATAAATAGGAAATTTAATTGTCAATTTTCTGGGAAAGTTTTCGGTGTGAATTTTTTAATAAAACTGAATATTGACTCTTCTAAACAAAGTATATAAAAAGAGGTTTTCGTCATTTTTATATGAATATATTATTGATTAATTTCAAATATATCACATTCATCAAAAAACAATTTGAAATTGCCAAATGTTAAATTAACTTTAAAATTTATTGATTTAATTCCACTCTTAAAAGATTAAAGTGCGATTATAAATATGTACAATGTAAATAAAATATTAATAATTATTTCTTATAATTTTATTTAATTAGATATTGAGGCATTATCACTTAGCCTTTTGGTTAACAGAAGCCAAATCAGGATATGAAAGAAAAAGAATAAAAGAAAAAAAATATTATAAAAATCAAATTGGAAAACGTTGATTAAAATTTTAATTCTATTCATTGTTTTTTTCCTACCAAATAAATGCCAGTAGCTATCGTCAAGTTAAAGAACTATTGTAAGTATATTCAGTATATCCGTGCTTTCTAAATTTTGGAACTGAAATAAAATTTTGTTCTTTGACCTTCTGCCAAGTTTTTAAATTAATTTTTCAGATGATTATTAGGAAAAAATTAAAAGTTTTCGAAGTACAATCAAAAAAGATAAATCTCAATCAACCGGAAGACCTTTTAGTACAAGTAGATAACTCATCTCACATAAGTAAATTACAACTGTACAAATCCTTGAGAAAATACACATATTACCATATCCACTATACTCGTCTGATGTTGCAGCCTTGATCAAATTATGTCCTATAGCAACACTTTTCAGAAAAAAACGAAGAGATTATTAAAGTTTTACTCAAAGCTTAGAAAATTTTTATGGATCCACCAACATTTTCTGTATCATGAATGTCTTTTTTGTAAAAACGATAAGTTATATAGTATTGATATTGATAGTGTATTCTGTCCAAGAGGTCCGTGCATGTTTCAACTTTCGTTAGAAATGTTTCACAGAATTTACGTCTTTCATGAAGTGCAGAAGATGAAACATAATATTCATATCTTTCTTTGTATGGAAATAAATTTATTTGTTAAGAACGCGCTTTTTAAGATTTTTATATACCTGCACTCAAACTTCAGTCCTTGTTCTTTATATTTTTGTTTTAATGATAGGCACGTCATGCCTGCATAACGGACTCTCCGTGTAAATAATAAAATTTTATTAAAAGTTTATCCTCTAATGACAAATCTATTTATAATTCGCGCTGTTTTCTAAAATAAAGTAGTGTGATAAAACAAGACCCCACATTATATACATTAAAATTTAAAATATCTTTCCAAAATATTAAAATTTGAAATTTTTGAGTTTTTAATTTTACAAGTATTTATGGGACTTCAGTTCATAATTTTCTCTGTTAATGAATTTTCTGGATTGCATGTTTTTCGGATAGTAAAACAGCTGTGCTTTAAATAATATATACAGGAAACTTTGAATAGAGAAAGAAAAGTTGTCTATCTCTCAAAGAAATGAGGTTGTTAAATTATTAGAAGGGAGAATGTGAGAAAAATATGAGTGAAAATATATTACATGAATGTTTAAAAAGATAAAAAAACAATAAAGCTAATGATATTCTTCAAATAAATAATGTATTCATAAATATTAGAAAATAGAAATTAATAATACAAAAGGTCATTGTAAATTATTTTTCCATTTTAAAGATCTTTATCCCTAATGTTTCTTTCCAAACCTTTAACTTATATTCTTTCTCAAACTTGAATTGCAAAACTATGACTGAAAATTTAATTTTGCCATCAATAATGAAAACCTTTAACACCTTTTAAGGAATGCCTTGATTCTTTTAAAACGAGAGACAAGTTGAGAAATCATTTTTTTCCTTTGAATACGATTTTGTTGATTAAAGAACTTTTAATTTTAATGTGAAGGATATTTCTAGTCAATAGATAATCTCTTTAAATATTTTAGATTCAACTGATTTGTGTAACACTTCAGAATTGATTTCGACTCTGTTTATCCTGAAGTTCGTTCTCACCATCTTTGACAAATACGAATGATGACATAACCCTCACCTTCCGCCTCGCATATTTTTTTGACCACTACAATTGCACTGAAATTTGGTTTCCAATAATTCGGAGTACCGAATTTCAATTTTTTCCATACTTTTTTTAACTAAAATAAAATATTAAATTGCGTTTATTAAACATAAATTCACTTATGTTGTGATAAAATATTTAATTACCTACAATATGATTTTTTAATATTATTTTATATTATTTTTTTTATTATCTATATAATAAATTATTTTGAAATTGTTAGCTGCGATAACAACAAAATCAGTCATAGTTTGAACAATATATATTTTAAAATAGATATTAAAATTTAAATTAAATTAATTAAAAATTTAAATTAGGCACAATATGAAAATTTAATAATTAGAAATAATTAAATTACTCACAGAAATAGTTAAACAAAAATTACTCATGACTCACCCTAATAAAAAGAATATTTCATCAACTCACTTGTTAGCAAAAGGTATTTGAAAACTTCTTTTTTTCTTCATTTTACTTCTTTTCTCTCAAAAGTTTTTGAAATTAAATCATGTCATGAAATTTTAGAAAATATCAAAAAATGATTTATTTACTCTTTTATATTATATTTAAAAGTTCCTTCTACATGAGGTTTCTTTAGACAATAAATATTCAGATATTGTTTATTAGATTACTGATTCTTAATCTCAAAAAACCACGTTAAAACAAAGATCATCTAGTAATTCTTTTAACAATAAAATGCGGTTATATGTTCAGAAGGAGCTATCTATATATTTGACCTGGATTAAGCATTTACTAATCTACAGGGTCCTGACATTGTTGACATTCTGCCATTTCTTTTACATAATTTTCTAACTGAATTGTAACGTCAGAGATTTGAAAACGCTGCCTCAGCATACTGGTAGCCTCCTTTAAAATCAGCTGAGCTTCTTGCTCCGGATCTGAAAAATTTTATTAATTTGAATTAGTTTATTTCAATTATAAAATAATAACTGTTATCAGAGGTTTTCAAAATTCTAAAATTCAAGAGACTAATTATTTTAATGTTATTAATTAATAATTTTTTATTATGTATAAAAAATGTTTATTACTCTATGACTTCTTTCTTTAAAATATTCGTTATTAACAAATCAATTATAAAATTTATTACTATTGTTTTTATTATTATTATTATTATTATTATTATTATTATTATTATTATTATTATTATTATTAATTATTACTCTTATAACTCTGATGTATTGAAAATCAGTATTCACAATTAAGTTGAAATAAGTTTCAATATTTATTTCAAAATATCATATTCGAAATCAATAAAATTCAAAAGTAGATAAAAATAAATAAATTATTACCAATTAAAGAAAATATAAAAAGTATTATATATATAAAGTATATATATTACCTATTGCTATATGAACAGAAAGGGCTGTCCTATTCATTGTCAAGCTCCACATTCTTAAATTATGAACTTCAATAACTCCTGGTAAATCAAGAAATGCAGCCTTCACTTTATTAAAGTCTAAATCTTTAGGAGTTCCTTCCATCAAAACAACCATCGTATCTCTCAAAATGTTGATTGTAGTAATGAGTACGAGAACCGAAAAGATGAAAGTACAAATAGGATCTGCCATTTTATAATCTGGCTATACATTGTATAATTTAATGTGATATTATAATATCATTATTATTACCCGAATATAAATAATTAAAGCAGCTACGAACACTCCAATACTTTGAACTAAATCCCCAATAACATGAATATATGCTGCTCTAACATTTATGTTTTCTTTCTTTGAAGGACCATGACTATGACCATGATCTTTAATTTTTTCCGTTTGATTTTCAATAGATCCGTATGGATGTTCGTGTGAATGTCCGTGTGATTGTCCATTTGGATGTTCGTGCGAATGTCCGTGCGATTGTCCGTGGGTATGCCCGTGTTGATGAAGTGTAGAAACCATTCTGAATTTTCATTCCATAAATCCAGAGTTAAAAAAATAAAAAAAATTCAATAAATTAAATACCTTTGTTTTTTAAAAAAACAATAATCAATATTATTGTGAGGATTAAAAAGTTAAAAATCATTAAAATTAATTAAAATATTTATTATTTAAACTAAATAATTAATTTGTTTAAATAATTGTTTTATTAAAATATATAATTTGGAAATGAGTCTTGATAACTTGTCAACTGATATAAATGTAACTAACAATTATAAATATACTGAATATTATTTATAAATAAATGAAAATTTTTTGAATTAATAACATTATCATTTTTGCAAAATATGTGTAAAAGAAATAAAAGAAAATTAGAAAAATAAAAATTATAATTTATGATCAGAAAATTTTTTTAATCTACCTAAAATTAAATATTAAGTTTTTTAGGATTTTGATATTTTATTAAAAAAATAATTCTTACATTAGATTGATAAATATTCCAGCGATTGAAGTAACAAGCATTATGACACCTTCAATTTCAAAATTTCCACTAACCACTCTCATAACTGCTAAGTAAACAAGAATTCCTGTTACAACCCATATAAGAAGAACTGATACTAGAGCTCCAACGACTTCTAAATAAAAAAATTTCTATAAATTTTAATAATTTGTCCATTTAAAATATTTCTCTTTAAACATGATAAGTTTAATAATTATTTTTTCATACTTCTGTTATTTATTTCTTTAGTTACCTATATTGAAATTATAATATATACCAAAGTAAGGATAGTAATAATAATAGTATTAATAATAATAATTATTATTATAGGCGACCGAATTCTGTAGAACCATGATCATTCAATACAGAAATGTGGTTGATATAGGACCCAGTAAATCAAATAATTGGTAGAAACTATACATTTCATTTTTATTCTCTATTTTATCTCATTCGCTCGCATTTAATTTATTTTCCTTCGATTTATCATGTATCTTGTTCATTTATTATCATACTTTTGTATACAGTATTACTGCTTTTGAATTATTTTAATATCAGTTTTGCTTAACTTTTTAATCTGATTCCAAATGATATGAAGGGAGTGTACCAATCACAATAATAAGAAATAATAAAGATGATTATTTTTGATAAATTATATTTGTTTATAATTTATAAACATAATATACAACCTTTTTGATAAAATAAAAATTCAAATTATTAACTTTCAATCAAAATGACAATTTAATTATTTAAAGTTGAATTCTATCTACAATAGGATGAGTGCAGACGACCTTTAGTAAAAATAGCGAGTCGAGTGATCAGTTTAGCAGACTATGATTGTCTGGAAAATAAAAATAAAAGAAAAAAAAAGATTTTGTACATAAAATCAAAAACGGGAAATGATATTCACACTTTGCGTAATTGAATTAATTGATGTCAGTGAATATAATAATCACTTTAAGCTCTGGAATTGCATTTTTTAAGTTTATATTCTCGTTGTGAAATGTAATAAACTCGATAGTTTTTCAAAGTAACTTTTAGTTCTATTAAAATATCTATTTAGAATTTTAACAGTGTAAAATTACGATTTTCGGCTGTTTATTTATATTAACTTTTACTGTTTACCCTCTCTTGCTATCGTTTCTTATTATCACTTAATTTCTTTTTAATAGAGTATAATTCCATAATGACTTAATCTCATTCTCGCCAACTTCCTCTTACACAGATATTATCATAATAATCTTTTATATTTAATAGATGTACATTATTTTATATTTATTTATGTCATAAATTATTCAAATATTTTTGTGTTTTTATTATCATTACATATATATTTTATTATTTAAAGTTATTATTTTGTAAAAGTTTATTTTTATTTCCCGAAAGATTCTGTCGCATCGTTGTGGTTTTCCTTGGTTTTTTATAGTCAAGAATTCCTTTGATTATTGTTAATAATCATCAAGAGGCTCTATCGCATACCTACAATAAGTATTTCTGTTTTAATTGATTTCCTTTTTTCACCATGGGAACCACACTACTGAAAACCACAGAAATTATATGGAAAATTAATTTTTATTTTATACCTAATTATTTTATTGTTTATTTTATTTTGTTTCTAGACAAAATTATACACTGCTCCCTACCAACTCATCTATGCCCTTCTCTTTTATTTAACAAGTAATTGATTTTTTATTATTATTATTGTTATCATTATTTTTTTCTTTTAAAATTATTTTATTTTTAAAAAATCTAATTAATAACACTAGATAAAGTAATCGATTATTATTTCACACCAAAATATTAGGTTGTTACATAAAAAATGTCCTATTAATTGAAGTTAATATTATCCATGAAACTTAGCTCATTATATGTGGTTAAATTCTGTCTTATTATATCTCAATCTGTTCGTTAGAAATCGTTTTATATTTTAATGTATTTGTTTTAAATATTAATCATTGATTTTTAAATTTTAGCGTCAATTCAATATACCATACAAATACATGACTTTCTTCTGATATGAAACCCTACCTCATCCTCCATACTCGCCTGACTTTTCTCCAACTGATTTTTTCACTTATCTAATTATCTGGACAGTTTTCTCAAGGATATGATGTTTTGGGAATCGGGCGTAGTCAAATATGTCTTGTCAGTATATTTTGTGTTTATAAGCTATATGTGCTTATATCGAGAGTGCTTTTAAACAAATTCCACTGTAATAACCTAATAATTAATTTATAAAATTTTAAAATGAAATTTAATGAAAGTAACTCAATCACAATTGAATAAACTACTTTCATGCCATGTCAAAATAAAATGTAATTAGTAATCAAATCACAATTAAATGAAAAAATTTTTGTTGATTTTTTGAATAAAAATTAGGAACTGGATAATTAACAAAAGGGTTTGATACTTCAATTATTGACTTTAGCATTATTTCCTCTTCCTTTTTGACACCCACATCAGCAAAGTTGTTTTTTCGTTGAGTATTTCGTAACCTAGAGAGGGGTTGGCAGGATTTGTTTGTGTTATGTTGATTATGTTGATCTGGTTGATCTGGTTGATATGCGGTTTATAGTTGTTGACTTCTTTTGGAATTGATTCCGAAATTATGACGTTTTCATTGTTTTTCATTTTTAGTTGTGGAAAAATAATAAATAAATGGTGCCTTATTGATTTATTTAATTTTCCCATAAGATTATCATTAAATAGAACCTCATTAAAGTCAAATAAGTGTATGAATTACTAATATAATTGTAACAATATTAGTTTTTATGCTCAAATATAACTGGTTGGATTAATATAATATTAACACATCAAAAATGTAATACAGAATGCACCAAAAGAAAGGAATATTTGAAAATATTTTATTCAACAAAATACATTTACAATAAAATATCTCAAAAAAAAGAACCGTTAAATTTTTTTTGTAAAAAAATATTTATATTTGAAAAAATAGAAAATATTGAATGAGAAAACATAAATAGACGGCCTCCACAGATTCTTGGTATTTAGAACAGAATTAGTGTGAACTTTTTTTGTCTATCTGAGTTTGTAGAAATGTTTTATTTTTGCTCAATATAAATAAAGGCAAAAAGTATTATAGACCATTGGATATTTTTGAACCCATAATATTTCAATATGACACCTGATCACTTAACAAGTGCCTTTTATAAACCAGTTATTGAAGAATTTTTAATTATCAAAAATAAAATGAAATTTGTATATTGGGTATTATTTAAACAAATGCCTTATTAAACATAATACGAACCTTAAAGATAATATTACAGGGTTATGCAGAAAAATATAGAAAATTATTCAGAAATATATATTTCATAACAAATACACGAGTGGAAATATACATATAAAAAAAAGAAACATTACGGCACGAAATTCTTGTCTCGCCCAGGCTTTATGTTGCGAAAATAACCACTTAAATCGATATCGTCATGCATGATTACTTAGGTAATCAATTTTTTAAAATGATCCTGATCTATAATGGTTCTCACAAACGATGATATTTGCGACTTAAAGCTGCTGAAAAACTCTTCGATCGACCTTAATTGAAGCGAATATGGTGGCAAAAACTTCTGGTTTGGTGTAAGTTGACTCCTGTTTCATCTAAGTAAACCAGCTTAAAGTTTTCAATGTACCCAATGTCCCTCGCAAAAAGCTGTCTATCCTCAATATTTTTAATATTATTTCTCTCTTCGGGAACTCTGACTAATCGCTGTCTGGTATAATTCATGTCACGTAAAATTCTTCAGACAATACTTTGGCTGACTAAAATGCGATCAAATTCAAATAGAAACAATCCAATATTTTTTCTATATATTTTGAATATTTTTCTATATATTTCTGCATAAGCCTGTGAACAAATTTTATCCCAATTATAAAAATAAAATTTCAATTTCCGAATTCTTCTCAAACCGGTTAAATTATCTTAAGCTATTTTTGAAAAATGTATTATTTTTAATATTTAATTATAAAAATTTTAATTGTAAAAAATATAAAAATAAGTTCCAGCATTTTCAAAGAATTATTTCAATCAACATAAGAGGTTATCTAATTTGATAATATTATTATTAATTAATAAGAAAATAAAATCTTATAATGAAAAATTATAATTAAATCATTTGTATGCATGAAATGAGAAACATGTTCAATATCTATCTTACCAGCCCTATGCCATCCAAAACTCATTCTTTTAGTAGCTGGTCTGGATGCTAGATAAATTGCAAATAAACTTATCATGAAACTGGCAAAATCAGTTAAAAGGTGAGCTGCGTCTGTCATTATAGCTAAGCTGCGAGCCAAAGCTCCTCCTTTTAGTAAAAAATTTTAGTTAAATATTTGAAGTTATATCAAACCAATAATTTCTCCAGTCATAAAAACTAGACACAATATGCTGGCTATTATTAACTTCCTTCTGGCATATTTATCAATTCCTGTAGATTCTGACGGTCCGTGACAATGTTCACCTAAAAATTTACATTTTAGAAGATTCAGTTTGGTTTTGAAAACTTAAATCAGTTATAAAAGACAATAAAATCGTTTATTTGTTGACCAGGTCGGAGTCAATAATAATTAATAAATTATTTTAGTCAATTAATAAATGATATGTTATTTATATTTTATTCCTTTGATTTTAATTTTATGTTATTAAAGTTATATTAAATCATTTTATTTTTTGAGGTTATTTTATATTTTATAGTAATATATTACCAAAATGACATTAATTATATGTTATACAACGATTAAAGCATTCATTAATTATCAATGAAGTTATCATTAAATAACATCTTTAAAAGTTCACCAAACCACCAGATGTTTTTCTCTGAGTACCACGCTATTACCATGGATGTAAAAATGGAAAAATTGTTGAAAACGATAAAAAACTAAAATTATTATTTTTAACAATTATATTACTAATGGAATTGATTAAAAAATCGATTACTTAGAAACCCTGGGATTATTTTTTCATATACATAGTTATCTAAAGTTACACCCTCCAATATTTTCTTGTTTCTCCATGAAGGTAGTTTATAGAGTTATATTGATAAAATATTGAAAAATGACAAAAAGTTCAACAGAAATAATAATTAATTTTAATAATAAATACAAAAACAGTAAAGACTCTGAAAACTCAGATATACCATCTTATAACGGAAAAACTCAAATAGAGAAGTAATTAATATTCTGCAAATTGATGAAACCAGACTGAATAATATTGGGTAAACTTGTACATGTTTCAATTTTTATCGTTTTCAACATGTATTCCTAATATATTTATTTTTTATATTTCTATTTTATTATTGTTATTTTTATTATTATTTTTATTATTATTATTTTTATTATTATTCTTATTATTATTATTATTATTA
>JBBMKC010193966.1:0-15016 GCA_037834085.1 Bipalium vagum | reverse complement strand
TATTATTTTTATTATTTTTATTATTTTTATTATTTTTATTATTTTTATTATTTTTATTATTTTTATTATTTTTATTAGTTTTATTAGTTTTATTATTTTTATTATTTTTATTATTTTTATTATTATTTTTTATTATTTTTATTGCTAATACTATTTTTAAAAGTTTCATAATTTTAATCAAAATTTTATTACTTAATTTTTGTAATTCTTAATTTTTGAAAAATTGCTTTCTATTTTCATTTTGTCCGATTTATTGACATTTAGGCTAATTTAGAGATCTGTAGCTAATGAAGCTTGGAATTCATAATTTAATTTTATTATTTTTCAAAAAATACAGCTAATAAACCATAAATATTACCGAAATAATCCTCATTTTGTTTCCAAAGCAGAGATAATAGACAGGGCTTGTGAAGTGGAAAAGAGAAAAAACCTTATAATAATATACGATTGTTGTAATGCCTGTTGTGATTATGATAGAAAAATAATACATTGTTTTCGATAAATATTTTTTCTCAGCAGTTTTTTTTCCTATTTTTCAATTTTTGGCTCAAAAACCGGTTTTGATACATTTTTATCCGTGAATCGGAGATCATGGCTGAATGATCCAAATAATAAATTATTCAACAAAGCAAATATATACCAAATATCTCATGGGAAACATAAATTAATTTTTTTATACATGAAACGATATTGGAGAGTTTTTCAGAATCTCTCCCAAATTATTATTGGAACTAAGAAACAAAAATGTACAACAATAATTGCTTAATTTCTCATATTGTCTATTTATTTAAGGTGGACTGGACATGCCAACATCAGTGCGCTTTAACTTACCTTTTCAATCAGGAATAGTAGGTTGCGTCCTGGAATTCGGCATTAACAACGAAAAACTTCACGCAACAGATGCAAGCGATGGAAGATCCGTTGCCGACTGTAGCTCCTGATATTTCAAAACCCATAAAAGCCTTGATATGAGATCAGATCTGAATTAACTTTAAAGTTGATGTTTTATTAATTTTGTGATAGAATCTCTAATTTCAAATGATTTATAAATGTATATTTATAGAATTTTTTTGATTAATTCCTTTGTTTGTTTAACTATTCACCGTTTGCCATAAGATTCGCTGTTTTTATAAACACTCTTTTTCCCAGTGATAAAATTTATTTGAAAAAGTAAAAAAATAAATCTATTACTGATAATTTATAAGTAAAAATCAAATCTGAAAAATTATATTTTATTTATTAAATTAAAATTTTTATTTTATTAATACGTGCTTGATATATTTTAATATTTTATCAGTGGTATCAAGATATTGTTATTTTTAAATATTTGTTTTAGATTTGTGTTTACTGATTGATAATTGTATTCTGAGTTGTTTCATGATTTTATAATATAAAAAATATATAAATATTTGTTATATAATATTATAAGGCCTGATTATTATTTATATAGAATTTTGTTCAGATTTCAATATTTAGTTTTATTATTGATAAGAGGTTCATATATTGTATTGATTATCAAAAATAAAATTATATATCGATAGATAATATAAATTAATAATATAATTAAAGGAAATCAATAAAATTGATAAAATCTTTAAATTTTAAATGAAAAAAATAATAAAAAACTAACTAAAAAAATAAGAATAAAAATTATTTTAAAAATTAAATATTTTAATTAATTTTATTAACTTAAACATAAATTATTAAGTAATACGTGACAGTACAATATTTAAAATTATGATTAAATTAATTATGAGAATTTATAATCAATTTTTCATATATTTTAATATTAATCAAATATTTCAACCTTTTCACAATTATGAAGATGATGTATCTTAAAAATTGTGAAGAGCAAAAAGTTTCATTTCGTATTTCAACTACTTCATCTTGAGCTCAAAGAGAGATGTATTATTCTTTGATGTAATGAGAAATCAATACTCTAAGAAGACGCTAAATATCAAAACTTTCAGTTCGAAAAATATTTGCAAAATTAAAGTATATCTAATGTGAGATATCAAAGACCTAATTTATTTTTAATTTTATTAATATAAAAATCAAACATTAAGTCAGGAAGTTCGCTCAAAATCTCATATGTTTGCTATTAAAATTTTAGCTAAAACAATTATTGCTAATAGGTTTATGAAAATTGTTACTAATAATGGTAAAACATGGGCACTTACAATTAGGACGAGTTTGGCAAACTTGGCGGGTTCTTAATCCGGAAACAATGTCTAGCTATTTATATTCACCGGATATGAGTCTCAAATCAATTATCATTTATTCTTTCTTCTTCACATGGCTTGATTGGGGAAAAACATTAATTCTTGAAATAAAGTTAAAATAGTTTTAAAGAAATATTTTTCATCTCCACTATTGAAAGTGTCGTCACAGAAGTATTAATGTATCCAAAATATTAATTATACAAAAATAATTCAAAAAAATAAATTTCGAAGAATAGAACACTAAAGTCATCAAAAATATAAACAATAAATAATAAAAATAAAATTCTCTTAGAAACCAAGAATTATTATTCAGACTTTAAATTAAAAGAAGAAATAAAAATAAACGTTATCACAGTAAAAAAAAGATTATATAAAAAAGATTTACATCATATTATAAAAACGAAACGTAGACGTCGACTTTCTTGTCAGAAAAAAGTAGAAAATATTTTATAATGTTAAAAAATGTTATTTTTGTTTTAATAAATGTTTAAAATAAAATTTAGAATTTTTAAAGAATATTTAAAGGCATTAAATGAGCCTGATAAAATGTTAAACAACATTAAATTAGTAAATAATTACACCGTTACTTCATAATCTGATTAGAATAGTATTATAAAATTATTTTTATCTCCATTATTCTTTAGGATTTTCAATTCCGTTGAAATAATTAAAAAAATAAGAACAAATGTCGAAAAAGTTTTGAAAAATTCCCAAGTTTTGTAAAATAGTTATAAATAAATTAACAATGGACTTTATTATCTAATTCAAAATCTTATGACTGAGTTCGCAGAGCAATAAACAAATGCAGAAGCCTAAATGTTTGTTAAATCGATAAAAACACGGAAGCGATGATCAAATCAGTCATTGTCTCATGTTATACCACAGAATATTAAAATCTTATTGTTTATGAGGATATCTTCATTGCTCAACACTTTGTACTCATGTATCACAATGTCCAGCAAAATTTCTAATTGCAACTCAACACTCTTAAGTAAATATTAATCTCAATAATAACATATATAATTAATCAATAATGAAATGAAATAGCAAAAGAAACGAAAATATTGAGACCATTACCTTAAAAGAAAAGAAAACACCTAAAATTATGTTATGTTAAGCTTACTTACTAAAAATCTGTCAACTCTTAGAGCCTAAAAGGTAACCGATTACAGTCCTTAAATTCTTATCCAACATGTGATTTTAGTCTGCACTAAAATTAATTACTATTCTCTGAACAAAAAAGATATTTAGACTTCGATTATTTCTTGGACTTGTAATCTCTTGCATTTCGAGAACTAATTTTAATATTTATCTCTGGCCATTCAGACTATCACCTCTCAGAAAGAAGAATTGGTAGTTTTTCTCTGTCTTTTTAATGGAAAAATGTCAATTAAAAGCCTTACTCTGGCGAATCCATTAAGCAAGAATACTGCAAAAAAATTCTTTTATTATTATTATCCGATTATTACTTATAACTTTCTTAATTAATTTTACAGTTCTTCTTATTATTATTGTTAATATTTTAAAAATACCCAACTCCGACTAATTCGATTCCAAAAAATTATTATAGCTATGCTTTACAATAACTCAAATAATATCTAACAAAATCAATTTTTATTTGCTCCCGACAATAACAACAATTTAAAATTCTCAATATAAATTCCCAAATACCCAACAGTCAGAATCAAGTTAGTCAATACTTCTTCTAAATTACATACTGACAACATTTACACTCCACTTATATAACGGCAACCGTTTTCAGTTTCATGTTCCTCTATACCCTTAAATGAAACACTAATGAGATAATAATAATGCAACAGTCGCAATATTAATAAGTCAACAATGAAGAAATGAATCTGATTAGATAATAGCAATCAAAGAAAACTTTTGTTTACTAATAAAATAGAGCATAGATCAATTATTATGAATTAAGTTATTATTAAATATGACGATACTATTAGTTTAAACTATAAAAATAATTTTAAAAAAGAAAGGGATTCTTTTAGATCAATAACGAGTTCCTCTTTCGGGTGATTTGTTGTCGGTCGATTTTGGTGAAACCCGGTAGACATTTAAAATTCGAGAAACAATATTTCTGACACTTTCTTTTTTATTTGGTGTCCAGTAGCTTTTAAACTTGACTGTTGCCAAATTAAAAAAATATTTTTTTAAAATATTAATGATTATTTAAATTCAATGAAAAATAAAATCTTCTGTGAACCAATTAATAGTTCCCTAATATGTTATTAATTAGAATTTTCACTTGAGAACATCTTTTGAAAATTGAGATGAAGAATTAATAAACACTTTCATAACCATAATATATTTAAAATTATATTTATAAATAATTTCTTAATAATTAATTTATTTCTAAATTTAATTTTTTATTTTAATTATCTAGTAGTTAATGACTTAATTATATTTGACCTCAGTCCATTTGTTTATATGCATGAAAAACATGAACGTTAAACGTGTACGTTATGAAGATTGACTACTTAAGATTAATTACCATCAATGTATGCATTGTGGATGTGTACACACTGACACAAACACAAGTGTTATTTGTAAATCAAATCAACAAAGACGTCTCTCATTACATCATCTTTCGTCACAATGACTGCTATCAGTTACCAGGCAACCAAAATGCTACCAATTAAAATTTCAACTTATTTCAAATCACTGTTTGAGGATTTTCATTTCATTTCAAACTGGTAAGAATTCTGTTTTTTATTTTTATGTTTCGTTTATGATATTAATAAAATTTTAAATTTATCGAAGGAACCTTTTATAAAAAATCAGAAGTCCGTCAATATTTTATTTGCGTTTTTACTGATAATACACTTAAATTAATTTTGCGAAATATAATTAATTAAATTAAATTAAATAAATGTACAATGATAATAATTAATTATATAAAGTTAAATTATAATTATAAAAAATTTATAAATAATAATTATTAATTTTAATTATGAATTATATGTTAAATTAATTTATATTTACTGAATTATATATTAAAGTATATGTAATAATAATAATAATAAAATTAAAAATTCTTAATAGATTTCTTTTTACCAAATCGGTTTATGTTTAAGATGATGAGCTTATTATTATTTTGAAGGTTCATCTTTTGATATGGTAAATTAATCTCTTTGAGTTTGTTTTAATCTTTCAATAATTGAATGAGCTTAGTTTCTTATTTCATTTTAAATACTAAATTTTCCATAGGGCATTGTAAAAGTATTTTTATGTAATTACTCTAAGCAACGGGAATTTTAATTCATTTCTTTTTATTTAAGTTAAAATACGTTTAATGATATATATTATTTTATTTTTTCAAATATTATTTTTCATTTACGGACATGATGTTCAGGATGATGTTATTTACTTTCGGGACTCATGCTTAAGTTAGTATTAAATTACATTCAAACTTTTTTTGTTCACTATGGAAACATCTGTTTCAACGATCTTTAATGAAGCTAAATACATTAACCTTTTGAAATAATTGTCTTTTAAATAAACATCATCTGAACAAGGTGGCAATAGTCAAATGACTGACAGTGGCCAGGTCTTAGTTTTCGGTTTTGATAAGCAGTTTAAAAAATGGCGAACAAAGTGCACTTAAAATATTGTTACAGATGAATATATGATCACCGTCGTCCTAAAACATGACTACCCTTCTCTCGGATTTTCATTAAATTTTCTCATGAACAGTTTTGTAATAAAGAGTCAGGAAGCTTTTTTGTTAAATTCGCAAATATTTTTCTCATTATTTTAAAATATTTTTTAGCTCAAAAAATTATGAATTTTTCAAACTTAATTTATTTATATATTAATATTTTTATTTTATTTATATTACCATTAGCAAGGGGCTTATAAATTTAATTTTTACTCAAATGTAATGAATCAAAAAATTCTAAGTCGTAAAAAGGTTTGAAAATAGTTTTGATTTTACTTTTATCAAATTTTCGAGTTTTATTGATGATTGGTAACCGTTACTATAACGTTGTGAAATTGTTTTAATCTTATAATCAATACCAGAGACCAATCTTTTTTAATGCCATTTAAAATATTAAAAATTCTGGTTGGTATTTTTAAGGAAATTCTAATTTGGTCATTTAATACAGAGCAATATTTAACATTCTTTTATCGTTTTTACCGCGCGGGGGTTATTTATTTTTAATATATATAGTCAGCCAAAAACCAATGAATTTGTAACATTATAAATGCTCCCTTTGCTTTTATATTAATTAGAATGTCTTTTTGTAATTGTACTTCAAAGGTAAGTATAATAGTTTCGGAGTCTTAATATTTTTTGCCTAATGAAATCTGGTCTTCAAGACTTTCTTGCGAAATGATCGTCTTTCTTTCATTTTGTTTTACTTCAATTCTATCGACCCAATATTTCTTCAATTTTTTCAAATTGTGAAAAATATTTTTAATTTTTTCACTGTCAAAGTTTTATTCAGGTATATGTTGTTTTAAGTTTCTCATTTGCCCAATAAATATTGAAAATAAAATGAAAAAAATGTGTTACACTGTGAATTAATAGGATTTTTCGATAATTGTGGAAATCAAAATTTTATTTCAAAGAGTTCTTTATCTTTGGTGAAAATCTGAAAAAAGAAAATTCCGAATGTTTTATCTCACAAATAATCTCATTGTCATTACTTTTAAGGGTAAAACATTTTCAATGTTGTGACTCTTTTACGATTTACTCCAGATTTATTCAAATCTTTCATAAGTAAAACATATTTTAATAAGATAAAGACAAACCACTTGTTATTAATTGGATCAGATATTTTTAATGAACATACTTTTTCCGACTTTTTGAATAGTTCATTCTGATTTCTTTATGGTACAAAGGTTTCTTTAGCTGGTCACTACGTTTTGTCAAACCAAAAGTCAATTATATTAGGTGATGAAAGTCTTTTAAGATTATGACTTATAAATGAAATAAATAATGGTTCATTCTTGTGGTCTTATTACTAAACTTTTTATTATCGAGTTTTACTGCGTAAAAAATTATTAATATCATTTTTAAAATTATGAAGAATTGAGAATTCCGCTTACCTTAGCTTCATTTAACATTTTTATTTTTGCATATTGAAAAATGACGATTAATTAAAGAATATCTTTGATTAAGAAATAAAAAATAATCTTTTGTACTCATAGTTTGTCTAAGATTATTGTCAAGGACTTCTTTAAGTTATCATCATCTATCGCTTAAGGATATCGTCCATGCTGACCATCTTTCAAATCTACGTTCCCATATTTAAATCTTTGAAACCGTCTCCTGCATATGCCAATAAAAATATCACGAAACACATCGCATATTGTTCGGTATGATTATCGGAAGTCTTCTCTTGTCTGAAATCATAAAAATAAAAATACGGATTTTGTATTTCTGGTCATCCATATTTCTAAGATTATTTTCAAACTAAAAATAATTAAAATAAAAGATAGTAATAATAATATATAATATTATAAATGAGACAAATATATACATAATAAAATTTAAAATGCGCGTTTTTAATTGGCTTTTGCAATAATAAATGTAATTCGTTATAACATTAACTTAACCTAATATTAAAATTATTTCACTTCGTCTACGATAAATCCACAGGAAATTTATAAAAATTATATCTTTTCTGATTTTTCAGAATTTCAACTCTACGCATTTTGATATATCTTTATTGACCAAGTTTTTTACATTTCGATTAGCATTTTTTCCTTATTATGTTTTTTTCACAATAGAATTTTTTAAATTTCTAAACCCATTATTCCATTGAAAGGTAATCATTTTTGTTTTATTAAAACGATAAATTTGATTTACAGATAAATAACAAAAATTAAAATTTTGTTTGTTTAAAGTGTTAAGATTAAGTTAATAAAATTTGAGTGACATTTTTTAATATTTTGTCAATGTTCTTGTAAATATTCGTACGAAAATTATCAAAATCTTCATAGTTCAATATTACATAGAAAAATATATCTTATTCACAACAAATACACAAAATCTCTGGAAGAAATCGAAGTATTGTTCTTATTATATTATGCAGGAATTTCGAGTATCACAAATCGAATCAAACCATCACCGATTTTTCTTTTCATCAATAATAATTCGACTGAAAATTTTTTTACCAGATGATTTCAACCCAAAGTTTGGAAATGACTCCTCCAATTTTTGGACGAGAAAAGACTTTCGCTTGGTATCCTCCAGCTTATGAACAATTTTCGAAAGCTCCATATAAAGCAATGGCAGTTTTAGGTAGACTGTGATCTTAGGTATTATTGGTTAATGATATTTTATTAGATGATTATTCGTATTTTAAAACTTGTGATTTGAAAAATAAAAGTAACGAAGAAAAACCTCCAGAAACGAAGCCAGTCATAGAAAATGAAGGAACAGTCCTCAGTTCTAAGTTGAACTCAATTCGACAAGATCTTACTCGTAGAAGAATCAATCCATTTGTTGTGAAGCAGTGCTTTGAAAAGAAATTTGAGGACGTTAATGTAATTAAAAACTTTATATATTAAAAAATATTTTATTATTATTATTTCTTATATTATTATTATTATTATTTTATTTTATTTTTATTTTTATTGTTATTATTATTATTATTATTTTGTACTTAAATTAAAAAATGTTAGTTTTAAATTATTAATTTCATAATAATCTAGCAATATATGAAAATTCCTTCAAATTGGAAGCCAAATTATCCAGAACCTAATTTAGAATCCATTGAGAACATAAACGTCAAATATTCTTATACTTCAAAAGAATTTCATTCTTCATTGGACTCTGAGAAACAGAGTGGTGTACCAAAATCAGAAAAGAAATATCCTAAAAAGGCATCTTATGATCAAGCGCAGTATCAGAGTAATATATCCTTAAATACGAGTGTAGTACCCGAAAGACCGTCTTTAAGTTCTTTAGTAAGTTTTGATAATGAAGTCTAATCAGTTAATCTTGTCTCATTAGAAAAGTAAAAATAGACGACCTCATACTGCTCCAGATTGTCTAATAAGGATAGACGATAATTCAAAGGTTGCTTTAAATTCTCGTTTGAATGATCATGCTGCTAAAGGTGGGAAATCTAGAAACCAGAGTGGTAAAAATACAACCTATGAAGAAGACCTTGCTAAATATAAGTGGATAATGGAAGTTCATGGTGATCCTTTAAATATTAAGTAATAAAACAATTTCCATTCGCTTATATAAAGATGAAGGTCCTCGATTACATCAATAACATTTTATTACATAATTATTTATTATTGAGTATTTATTAATCTAAGTGTTTACTTTTTAATAATCAATTTTTGAGCTATAACAAATAATAATTATAGAGCTAATTTAATTAATTTGCTATGTTGGTTATATTTGGATAAAATTATTATTTTGTTAACATTATTAGTCTTAATATTATTTTCTAAAATATTTTTTGTTAAAGGAATGAGCTTTACAATTTTAACTAATTATTTCAAATAAAACGGTTTCTATTTAAAATATTAATATATGTTTATTATTTTATTATTTATATTAAAATGTAAATTAATATTAAAACATATTTATTAATTTTATTATTTGATCCAATAATTTTTGATTAGTTTTACTGTAGTTATTATAATGATGATAATTATAATTATTGTTTTAATTGATGTTTATTAAGCTTTTAATGATTAAAACATTAAATTATAATAATAGACAGATTTAAGTTTAAAAAATTTTCATTTTGGTTTTTTCATTGTTCAGATTTTTAATTAAAACTAGACAAAATTAAAGGGTTTTTTAAGATTGTTTTCATTGGTTTCACAGTATTTGGTATGAAATCTTTAATTTGATAAAATTATTGTTTAAAATTATTGTTACAGCAACGTAATATAATATCATAATTATTTATTAATAAATGTAATTTTATAAAGAAATAAATAAAATATATTACTTTTAAATATATAATTTAATTATATTTTTTAAAAGTTGTTGAACTTAAATAATAATTTTCGTTAAAGTTCTAAACATACTTTATATAATTTTATGATAATTAATTAATTAATTAGTTTTTGAAATAATTAATTGTGGCCTTTTGTCTCTATTTCATTTATTATTATTATTATTATCGATGTCAATCAACTGATATTTTCTAAAGTAGGACCAACTAACGTTTAATGAAAATCTATTTACAAAACAGAAAATCACTATTAGTCTACCATTTGTAACCGATGGGTTAATTAAGCATTATTGTTAATTTATGTCTGTTTCATTATTCTGTCTGACAGGTGGCCATAATCAATGTCATAAGTGTTAACAGTTGTCACTTTTAATGAAAACTAATTCTCAGTACTCCACTTGAATGGTCTCATTTTAATGTAAAACTAAATAAAACGGAAATTTAAGTATTACTGTAAAACAAATTGAACCAATGCTTTAAAGTCATAAAATAGCAGTTTCGGTACTATTGCTCGTTCCTTCCGTTGAAAATTTCCAGTACTTCGTTTTGACCTTAAAATTATTGAAGGTACTCCTTGTAAAAACTGGACTATTATAATGGTCCGATGGGACAACATCCGAATTGTTTTATTAATGTGATAAAAGTTCAGGTGCTGAGGAACTTTCTGGATATTTCCACTTAAACCGCATATATACATCCGAGAGCTCTTTACATTCTTATTGTTTTGAATTAATTCAAAGTGAATCTGGCCCCGATAATATACAACACAGAAAAATCATTTTTCGCTATTAAAAGTGTCAATCTTGGAAATTTTATTTTCTAAAATAATTATTTTAATATTTGTTCCCCATAAATATTAAGTGTTAATAAAAATGTATAATACGTTTATTTTTAAACTATTTTAATATTTTTTCCACCTAAAATAAATGTTAGGATGTTTGAAAATAAGTTTTATTTTTATTTATTTATTATTTTATTATCGTGTTTGACTTGTTCTTCACTTATTTATGTTACATTTATTGTTATTTTTAATATTTAAGTGACATGTTTAAACATTTTATTTTGTTTCACATTTAATTGTCTTTTTTAAATGTTGAGAGGAGACTCTATTTTATATGATAAGCTCTTTTTATGGTTCGACTTATTTGTGTTACTAAATAATGAATAGAAAAGTAAATTTTTCCAATTTTTAAGATTAGTAATACAGGTTTTTCGATAAGTTTATTCACAATTTTAACAACTTATAAATATTATTAAAGAAAACCAGTGACAATAATTTAATATGTTTATATAAATTATCAATAACTAAAGCTTATGTTGCCATAAAGTGTGTTTAAAATAATGTCAAGTTTTGTCTCTTCATAACGTGAAACGAGAAATGCAGTTTTCCACTACTCTGATCAAAATTGATTTGTTTATTTCAAGGCAGGCGTCAACAATTCTTTTCTTTAATTCATCAATATCTAGGTGTATGTGTTTATGATAGACAATGTTCACACCACAAGAAAAAATCCAATGGAGTGAGATCTGAAATCTGGGAAACAAACTAAAAGAACCTCCACGCCCAACCAATCTTTGAGGAAATATTTCATTGAGATATTGATGTACTGCCATACTCCAATATATAGAAAGATTTTTTGGAAGACATCGCTATCCAAACATTGATTTTTACTGATATTCTTGGAATTATAGTAGATTTTCCCGGATTTTTATGAGTCCGTATGATGCAGTTATGACGATTCACAAAATCGGAAACATGAACGGTTGCTTCAGGATCACTTTCATGTCTAGTCAATTATTCATACACATTATCATTCGACCTCAGAAATCATCATCATTTAATTGTTCAATTATTCGAAGGCCATAAAAACGACATCTAAACGCAAAAAAATTCTTTCTTCGGTTGTCAACATTCTGAAATTTATAAAAGCGCCTTTATCAATATTAAAAGAAATAATCAGTTTTTTACTTAGACTAAATAAAACTTCAATATTCAAATTACTATTGTACATGAACCATTTATTTTAAACATTTTTATTTTGTAAGTAATAATAAAATTAAATTATGAATAGACTTATCGAACACCTTTATATTAATTTTGCAGGTAAGATAACTCTTGAAATATAGGAATTATTTTTTCTAAGACTTATGAACGTTTGAATCAATTTCTATAAAAATTGTATGTAATAATATATTAAGCCACCCATATTTCTATAAAATTCACTGAGCTTTTTTTTAGAAAATCTCATATTCCTGCCAAACAGCCATACTTTAGAAAAATCGAAGACTGCAAAATTTTACCTTCTGAACTAACAATGCTAAAACAAAACAGAGATACTTTCTTTTATAACACCCAACCGAACCAGGCTTTAAGTTTCGATATAAATCCAAACTTTACTTCAGAAAAGTATAATGCAATGAAGAATGTTCTGCGAAATCAGGGAAAGTGGAATTATGCTAGCAAAAATTTTTCTTTTGTATATTAAGCAGTTTCTGTGCACGTCTTTTCCACTTATAATTAAATTTATATTTTTTATCATTATATTCACACCAAGTTTTTCTCAAGTCTGAGATTTTTTATATTATTGTTTGAATAATAAAATTTTAAATGATAATTGATGCCATCCATTCAATTTTGTACATATTTCTGCATTTCTTTCTCTTAACATTACTTTGAATTAAAATAATAATAATGATAGTAGTAATAATAATAATAATAATAATAATAATAATAATAATAATAATAATAATAATAATAATAATAATAATAATAATAATATCCTGTTAATATGAAATACATTTAAATTCTTAGACTATGAAATGAAAAATATTAATTTCTTCATAATGAAAGAATGATAATTTTCATTGGTTATAATCATAAAAAATAGTGAAATCATTACCATATTAAAAATATTTTTGATAATTGAGATGAAATGGTACACTTCATGAAAATATAAAATAATCAAAAACCAAATTATTTTTTTAGTTCATCATTTTTCTATTATTAGATGAGGTAGATGAAATATTCTCGTATATCTGAATTTGAAATATGTAAAGATTCAAAGGAGACCTGCTTTAATTTGTTCACTTAAGTCCTTAATTTTTCCAAAGTTAACCATTAAACGTTCTTTAGTATCATTTATGATTGTTTCATTCATAATTTTTAAGAATTCTGTCCGATTATTTTGGAAACCTTTCAATATATTGTCCATCTTTATTTAGTATTGTTCGGTATACAATTCATTCAAAATTTTCAATGTTGTTAAATTTTGGGATTCATTTACTTTAATATGGTTTTTAAGATAAGTGTGCTGAATAAGACAACAAATTAATGATTATGTTGATTTTAGAAATAGTAAAGAGCATTATACAATGGTCGAATGAAGCCTTGTTATTTATTTTACAAACAGGAAAACTACAAAATAGTGATAGTTTCGCTAAATCGCACGTATCGACCTTAAGTATCAATGATATATTGAACTTCAGTTATCAAGACTTAGAACTGGTGGATTAGTTCATCGTAAGATAGTGTTCGCAATTTGTCACGTGCTTCTGAGACAAAATTTTTGAGTTAATCTTGTGCCAAAATGTGTGGGATCTACTTTTGTCTTTTTCCATTTGAATTCAGATCTTTGGTAAGAATACATTGGATCATACAACTAGAAGTATCAGGACATTCAGTCAATCTGTCCATATTATCATCTATTAATTCATACACTATCCTCACAAGTTCATCTAGACAAGATGGCTGAGAGCGCCCGGATCTGATATTGTTTTCAAAATAAATTTGTTTTCCGAATTTGGTAATATTGGTAAATTTTCCATTGGTAACTTGTCCTCAATACGGAATTGTTGTCCCATGATTTGCAGATAATTGGTGACATTGTTGAGCCTCTATGTCATATAGAGAACACATTTCACAAAGGAAACAGCATTTTTTACTTATAACTTCCATAATTCTAAATATAGCATGAGAGATAAGTAATAAAACACTTACAAAATATTTCAGCTTGAAAAATGACTACAGTAAGAAAAATGAAAAAATTTGTTACATAAAATAATCTTACCCTTACATTCATACACTAATTAAATGTCACACGAGTTAATGTATTTTTTGCCAGTGGCAAGACTTTGATAGGACCATAATAGATGATCGTAGGCATGAACCACCATAATCATCAATTAATGAGGAGTGAGTAATCCTTGACGAAATGAACGGTAAGCATGAAACTGGATTCTTTTTTCGGAAGGCTGTCAGTGATCATCTTAGGATAATGATAAGAACATTAAAATCAATACTTTATTCCATATATATTAAATGATATGGATTCAAAGTTACGTAACTAAATAAGATTAAAAAATTGAGTTAAGTTATCAATCGACGTTAAATAACTCTGGGACTCATCGAATAGAATGATGATGAACCAGTGACCCCAAAGTGGCTGGTGGAGTCAAGATCGTGGCGATCTTCTTTACAGAGGATAACCTCTCTGATATAGGATATTTTAGAGAAACTATATTTTATAAGAAAGAAGAAACTTATCAAAGACTGAAGGAATTAAGAAGGTTAAACTGACGAAGCAAACAAAACGACTAGAATAGAAAGACAAGTATCGATGCAACCGAGCACAAAATTCGACTTAATCAGCTATTAAAGTACAGATAATTTAATTCAAGGCAATTATGAGTTTTTTTTCCAAATTATACTCATGGAAAAGAGTAAAAAGCACCCTAAAATTCTAAATAATTGTTAATAAATTTAAAAATATCTAAACTATTTTTTATTGTTTAAATTTTTCAAATCTATTTACTTATAAGGTAAATTAATTAAAAAATATATCAATA
>JBBMKC010193955.1:0-15018 GCA_037834085.1 Bipalium vagum | reverse complement strand
TATTATTATTATTATTATTATTATTATTATTATTATTATTATTATTATTATTATTATTATTATTATACTTTTATTATAGTTGCAATTATTATTGTTAATAATATTATTATTATTAAATAAAAAGAAAGATAACAAAAACAAATTCAGCTGACCTGGAAGTGATATTTCCAAATTCAATAATAATGGGGATAAAGCAGAATGATCCTGATCATCGTAATTAAAGCGATGCTTGACGATAATGAGCCCAGCTGCAATAGGCCGCCGATCTGTGACCCACTGACCCAGTTGCCACCAATGGCTGCGGGGAAAGAAAATCTCTGGCTGCCTGTGGTCGTGCCTGTGTGCGTCACTGACTGCTGCTGCATTCTGACCTGTTGTGTGCGGTGCGGTGGCAATCGAGTGTGTGCCTGGAAAATTGATCGTGTGTCCGTTCCATTCAGTTGCCGTAGCTATTAATAGAAATGAGTAGAGATTTGCCTCCGCCCCCCTTGCCGACTCCCGGGACACGCTGGCCGCTCCTCCAAGCTCTCTCCACTATTGCCTCTGTCCCGCCAGGCTGCATTCCTCCGTTCAGCGTGGATAAAATCAATTGAGAAAAGCGAATTGTCTTCGCCGTTTCTCTGCAGCTGTCGGCTATTTTTGGAATGCGGGGCTGGCAGGTCGTCGATCGTATTTCGCTAGTAATCAATGAAACCACCACTGCGAACACTGCATGTTTCTCGAAGGGGGCAAGTGCCTGGGGACAGAACTGAGGACCAGCTTGGTTTGGACTAACTATTTCTTTTTACAAATTAAAGTGAAAAAACAATTTTGGTCTCTGGTAACACTGTACAATTGTAGGTGAGTGTTTCAACCATTCAACATTTTCGCATTGGTCACGCTTCATTGAGGAACTGCTGGTTCTATTTTCAATTTTTTGATCAAAATTCTTCGACTATTTCAAGATCCTTCTGTTTTGGATTTAAAGGAAAAATATTAAATTTTGGTCTCTTGTAATCTCCTTCGCATGTTCCTACTGACACATTTAGGTAAAAAAAACAAAAAAATATTACTTCCAATTATTCTCTGCTTTTCATAAAATAAAAATCCCAAAAAATTGAATCCATAAAATCGAAAGACTCCTTACAAAAATTAGTAAATGTTTTATCTCAGAAATATTTCACGACTTATTAAAATAAAAAGTAAAAAAATTAGTCTTCGTTAATATTTAACATACATTTTAATTATGAATTAGGTTTATAATTTATTTTTCTGTATTTAATTCTATTGATTCATTGGAAAATACGATTTTATAGATTAAATATTATATCAATATATCTATTGAAAAATCATTGCATAAAGTCAAAGGTAAGACGGTTTTGTTATGCTACATTAAAATATAAATTGAAATTTCAAGGTTACTGATTTCTGAGTCATCAGTAAAGAATGAATATATTTTCATCATATTATGCTTTATGAATTCCGAAGGGGTTCTAATTTTCAACTGCTACTTTTTCAACAGTTTTTGAATTCTTAAAGTCCAGATTTGGTAACCTGTTTATTCGATGAAAATACTTGAATAAGTCTTGTGCTTTTATTATTTAAGTAAATTGTTACGCTATTAAAATAGTATAAAATTCCTTTCGTAACACTTAGCTCGTAAACTTTATTGATCCTGAACTTTTGTCAATACTTGTTTGCAAATGAATGAATCAAACAACCACAAACAAAACTTTATTTCAGTTATCACAAATACAATGGTGATCACACAGTCTAGATTGTAAAATTTCTCAATGTGAACGATAAAACAATACTGAAAAATCAAAAATATAATAATAAAAAATAATCAATTAAATCAAATAATGACTTAACTATTTCGTGAGTAACGATTTGGAAAACACACTAGCTTTTCGCTATTTGTCCATGGGTAGATACAATTTTCCCATACCGTAAAGATGATTATTGTCAATATATCTTCAAAGAAATTAAAGCAAAATATCTTGTGAAGAAATATGAAAAAGTAATGAGATCTGTAATAACTTTTTAAAATGATTCATTTTCATTATCTTTCTCTACTCCTTTTTTCTCATTCTCTCTTTTCTTCGTTTGAATATTAAACATTCTAAAATTTCTTACTATAGTATTTTTGTTCCCCTAAACTCTTCTTGTAACAAAATAGCATTTGTTATTCCTCTGATCTTTTAAATAAAAAAATTTTGAGTATAAATTTTGAAATCCTAATAAACTTAATTTAAAATTATTATTAAAATATTTAGATATTTTTACATAATTTGAATAAGTTCTAATTTTTTACATTTTGCAAATTGTAAAGGATTTAAATAAAATTATGAAGTATTAACTTGAACTCCTCAACTTTTTATTTATCTTGAATAAAGAAACTATTATTTTTATTAAAATCAAATTTTATTTCTCTAAAGCAAAAAATATATAAATTGGTTTATTTGGGTCTTTATATATCGAACATTATATTAACCATTTTTATGTCCTAAAACAGAACAATGCCCAATAGATTATCATCATTTAATAAATCAATATTAAATGCCACAAAACTTTAAATAATTTTGTTTTATGGTAAACCATAACTTTAAACAAAAATTTGAACGTAAATATTTCATGTTACACTGTAAAAATTAAAAATTTTGTCTAAATACAGTAACATTATGAATTAAATATAATAGATGATATTATAAATTATAATTATTATTTTTATTGATACAAAATATGATATTATTAATAAAAATGAATATTTTACAAATAAATTTATAAAGAATAAGTTTTCAAAACTCAGTCTTACTTCTCAAATAAGATTGTTGTATCTCATTTTCATAAAATCTATCCAATACTATTTAACCATTTAAATCTATAATACCATAAACTATTGGATTTGTATAATAAATTTTATTTATAATAAATATTTCCTCTGTCCATTTTATTGTGTAACCTATTTTGGTTTTAGTTTTAAAGGATTAATATTTTCGTTTGTATTTTTTCTGTATCATGGTCCCCGAGTGACAAAATTCGAAATTGTTGTCAACTCAAAGAATAGTACTAATGCTCAATAAATCATTTTACAATATTTCTCGAGCTCCTTTATGATTTGGGTTATAATAAACGCAAGTGGTAAAACGACACTGATGTTCATTGACAAACACGTCAAAATAAATACGGAAAATTATCAGCCGCTCATTCGAGATGTACTCCGAGATTGGACTTTGCAGCACTTCGGAAGACACAATTTCACCCTTCAGCAGTTTCCCGACTTTTGGGGAAAAGACATTCGGCACTCATATTCACCAGATCTCTATCCGATTTTTTTCTGTTTAGTCTATTTTGGAGCAAAAATAACAGAATTCCGATGCAATAACGTAGATTCTGATTTCTGCATGAGTGACATAACAGTAAAACAATTAGCGACTGTAGGCGGGAATTTTCCGAAGCACCTTAATCTATGTATTAAAGCCGGTGAGGGAAATTTGAACATTTATTGTACTTTTTCCGTTTATATTTATTGTTATACTTTTAATAAATGATTGTTACCGTTCAGACTTATTGATTAGTTAGTTTATACAATAGTTATCCACTTTCAGACTTTTCAGCCACCCTGTAATCACAATGAATAGCTCAGCTATGAGGATCCGCTGTCTCTCAACTTTGAATTGGCTCAAACACAATTTCCATTTAAGTCGAACCTATTTGGTCAGAAAATGAATAGGAAATGAGGTGAGATAAAACGGTGAGAAAAATAATAATTAAGGGTAAAGAACGATATATATTAATAAAAAAGCAAGAATAAGAATAAGTTAGACAAAATAAAATATAAAATTAAATCAAGAAAAAAATAACGATTAATAATAATAATTATAAAAATATTTAATAATAATAATAATAAATAATAATAATAATTACTAATTGTAATGAACAGTCAACAGATCGATAAATCTAAATTCACAAAGGTTGCATTGATTTGTCAAGGTCTATGCAAAATATTTACAAGCTTCATGGAATCATTTCCATTTCGTTCTCAGTAAAATTCATCACATGGTCGTCGGTCTCGTCCATCGTCTCGGCACTGCCTGGTCTATAGTAACTGTGAGACTGGAGAGGCTGTGGGATGACAGCCACAAACTCTTTATTGTTCATCTGTGAAGAGATAAGAAACGGTCTGATATCAGAAGAAGGTGGCGGAGATCGGGTTGGAGAGTTATGGGACGTCTGCTGACCATGGTGGCTGTTACTGATTGGAGAGGGACTGGATTTAAATGCTGAATAGTCAAATCGATTTCGACTCGAATTTCTGTCTAGAAGTAGTTCGGGAGAAATGGTTTTCAAATAGTTGGAAGAATATCGATTTTCGGGAAGAATCTCTGTTGAGTCGTACTTTTGTGCGAATGCTGAAGCAGTTTCAGCGCGACCGTTATCGGAACGGAAAGGTAAATACATCTGGGTTGAACCGTCGTGGTTGGTGTGGTTTATCAACTGTTTCCGGCTGCTATTGGAAGAGGATCCCGGAAACGATGGAGAATGACTGACGGTGGGCACGTATTTTGACGACAGCAGTGTTGATGGTCCTGAAGACCCCAGACCAAGCGTGCTTTGTCCAACGTAATTTCCGTTTGCCATTTTGATTGCTGTTAAGAAAGACATTTGTCTGGCATCGAAAGGCATGTGGCCGGTATCACTTCGAAATGGTTCCGTCAGATGGTCACTACTGATCGGGGTTGCTTGAGAATTGCAGCTATAAAACGGCCATTTTCCAGCCATTTGCTCCTTCATGAAATTGTTGTCTCGGCCATCTATTTGTTTATTTTAGTAAATATTCTTTTAATACTACCACTTTGGTTCCAATAATCACTTTAAAAACCAATTAAAATAAATGGATGAAAAATTCATTTTAGATGTGTTACTCTTTTGTATTTGACATGAAAATGATGTCTGCTGAAACTCAAAAATGTCTTTTAAAATGATTCTTTTTGTGATACTGGTAGACGAACACAGAAAAAAATTCTTGCAGAAATAATTTTAAGATAGAAAAATATCTTTTAGTGGATTTCTTTTTAAAAATGTTTTCGGGTACGTAATGGTATAAGAAATCTAAAACAACTGAAATATTTTTACTGAGATTTTCATTAATTCTCTAAAATCCTGGAATTTAATGGCTTTGGACAATATCCCATAATTATTTATCCCTCTAACATTTTCTCTTTATTTTTCGAAAACGCAACCAATTAAAAACGCGTACCAACGCCATCGAGCTTTTAAATATTTGCTTTTATTATTTAACATATCATTACAACTTGTTTTTCAAATAATACCGCTAGTTTTAATATAAATTTAAATATCTAAACACAATTTTATTTTTAAATTGATTTTTTGATTATATATCAATTTCCGAATATCATTTATTCGATTTGTTTCTTTATAAATATTCCATATTTTGATATTTAAAAATGTATCTATCAACGATATTATTTAAATAAATAATCGATTAAATCTGATTGTTTTATAAACAATTAATTTAATATTAAATGAATGCGAATAAAATGTTACCTGCAAAAATGCCGCGGTTTTTTTCAAGATCTCTGGTGGGATAATTTAATAAGAAAAAAATAACATTTAGGTAAAGTAATTTAGTAAGGCAACCAAAAACAGTTAATTAAAGTGGAGTTTTCCCGAAATTTGTATTTCATCAAGTTATCACCACTATAAGTTTCCATATACATTTGTGCGTCTCATCTGACGATATTTCCTTATAAAATACAAAATGGCAACATGTCGGAAAGAGCACACCTAAACCTCTTTGGTGATTATGAATTGAAAACAATGGCTGACTTTTCCAAATTTTGTTGACTGTAAAATTACTGATTCTTTCATAATATAGGTACACTTTCACAGTACATACTCTACAGACAAAATTATCTAAATGTGTTCATTACAGTTTGGCACTGCAGGACAGTACTGATCAATGTGACATTGTACGACAGGATGCTTTCAAAGAAAAATTGATGTTAAGTGTTATATAATTGAAAAAGGATCAGATCTTATGTCACACGAAGAGTATGAAGAGAAGGTGGGGACATATGCGAGCATGTTTGATAAACTACTGATAAAAATAAAAAGGTGGAGTTTAGTGAGGAATATAAAGAAAGTCCTTGGCAAAAGAAACGATTTGAAGATGAAAACCTAATAGTATTAATATTTCAAGGTCCTTGCCAAACTCAGCAAAAACTTGCACAATCATTAGGTGATTGTCGATCTTCAAATAGTCAACGTTTTACAAACCATGGGGAAGATCTATTAGAAAAAAAATGGTTACCTTACGAGCCCAAGCCGAAAGATCTCGAAAGACGTAAAATCAAATGTGAAATTTTGCTTATTCAACAAAGAAAAAAATGTTATCTTCAAAAATTGTAATGATTGACGAAAAATTTCATTTCCTCAATTGGTTAATTATTCTTTTTAATTAATAATAATAATATTTTTATTATCATTATAAATAATGTTGCCACTACTGATGTTTTTTATTATAATATTATCATTATTATAAAAATTCAAAAGAAAATGAATTACCCAACTCACTTCTCCGTCGGTGTCTCACAAAAACCATCCGGAAAAAGAAAAAGATGTTGAAAATCAGAGATACCACCAGCATGCCGATCAGGACAAGGAAAAACTCCGATCTGTTCATCAGGCTGTCGTCTGTTCAAATATTAAAATTATTTTCATAATGTTCTGGAACAATTTTCCCCTATAAACAATTTTAAACTCTATTTTATCGATTTCATTAAAATTCAAAAGATTTAATTTTTCGGAGGGGGGCAAGGACAAATTAGATTGGTTTTGGGAATTTAAATCTCACTTGTATTTTTAGATGAAAAAGAGATTTAATCCAAAGAATGTTCGCAATTCTTGAAGGTTCTGACCACTTTCTTCCTTTGGATTTAATATCCGTGACGCATCTTCTATAGAGACTGAACAAATAGTACCATACACAATAATCTTTTCCAACCCCAACAGTCTTATATCAGGGATTTGGATTTTATTTTCAAATAGTAAAATATTTTAATATAGATAAAGAACTGATGTGGCAGTTTTGTTGAACAAAGATTCAGATAGGGAAAGGACAATAAGAAAATAAAAAGATTTTAAAAACTAACTAAAATAATTTGGAGTTTGGTTGTCTTGGTTTTGGTCAATGAGTACAACATCTGGAAAAAATAAAATCCGGTAATCAAGATTTAAAATTTAATAATAAAAATAATTTATTATTTTTGTTATTTTTATTATTATTATTTTAATTTTATTATTATTATTATCATTATAAGGAAAATCAATGTCATCATGCATTTGTAATTAATATATATTTATTATATATTAATTACGAATAAAATTTAAAAGGATTTGTTTGAATTAACAAATTCAGGTAGAAATTCAGTTTTCAAATTTGTGTCTAATAAATGCTTAAAGAAGAGTTTGATTGTTCTTACAATCATTATTATTATTATAGTTGAATCTGCATAAAGTGAACGCTAGAATTTAAAAAAACCCTCGTTTATTAAATGACATATAGTGAACAAAACAATTTCATTGGTCTAATTTTTAATCAATACAAATGCAAATCAATTTCATTATTTACAATAACCAAGTACAATATAAATGATGTACGTCATAGAATAAATCAATAAATGAATTGAACATCAAATTTTATTTGGTAGGAAATCTGTTTTTTGCTAGACTATTTTTCTCTTCTGTTAGAGTAATATTTTGTATTTGCCCTACTCTATTATTTTCCTCGTAAACATTATGAAACCTTTCTAATCGTTTAATACAATTAAAGGCGTCTAAGTTTGTCATTATGGCTTCCTCTATAATTTCATCTACATCTCACTATTTTCTTCACGATTACTGTTTGTAGAAACACTTACTCTCATAATTGAACTCAATTCATAAAATGTATCCAATATTTCGTAAGAAAATGATTATCTTGCTCCACTTTAATATCATTAACTGCCGTTATCATTGCATTTTCATAAGATTTATTGAAATACTTTTTGGTGCAATCAATAGAAACATTCTCCCAAGATTTCGAAATTCACATAATAGTGCTGTAAATATTGACTTGGGTCAAATTCCGTTTACAATCCATTTTAAATGACACAAGTTCCCTTACATATTGATTATATCAATTTTATGATACCTTGGTCTAATGGTTGCATCAAAGGACTTGTATTTGGTGGAAATAAAAACAACTCAACATTCGATGACATAATATCCTTAGCAACCACATTAGCGTTGCCTAATAATATTAATAAAAAGTGTCTTTGTTTTGTTTTGATCTCAGCATTAAACTTTGTTACCCTATTCTTTGAAAATACCTAAAGTCACTCAAAATTTCTGATTGCTATATTAATAGACAGAGAGATTTTGATTTTTGGTCCCTTTGAAACAATAAGGATTTGCTGACCTTCCGATAGGTAGTGGTTTCATCTTTTCTCCAACCATGGTTGTGCAAAGTGAAATTGTCAATCTTTCTTTTGAAAATTTTCCACGTGCTTTATCTTCAGTTGGACAAATCTATGAGTTGTTGGGAAATATCTAAAGCTTTACATTTTAAAATATCACCACTGAGTGCTATATTTGGAATCGTTCATTTTGAAACCATTTACATAGAATAGGCTCAATGGCCTTTGTTTTAGTTAAAAATTCATCACGTTCTCTTTCCATGTTTCCTACATTAAAGGCATTTTCATCAGAATAAATTAATTTGTTTACCAGGCCAACAGATACATATGTCATACTCCGTGGCCAAAATCTCTGGGGCTTTTCCTGATTTAAATTTCGCAGCCCCCAATTCTGGAAAGTATGATTATTTCGTTTATTCATTTTTAAATTGGTTTTGTTGTTCACTATTGATGGCAATATTTAAACAAATCAATAAGAGATTTAATGATCTTTATAAAATTGAATATGTTGATTGATCGTAATGCTCGTATTAAATGAACAATATCTTTGTTTACTATGGATTTTTTAAAAGTTCTGAAGTTTTGTTGACTTTTATTATCACTTTATTAATGTATCATTTTTTTTATTATTATTATTTATTTATTATTATTATTATTAAAATATAATTAGTAGTAAAATACTATTAATAACACATTATTATTAAATATTATTATTTGTATAATTATTACTATTACTGTTATTACTGATTTTATAAAGAGTCACAAGAATGATTTAAAACGAATTACATGTTTAAATTTGTGATTTGGAGTTATTTTTAAATTAAAAAAATCGATATTTCAGGCTGACAACGGATAGTATCGACGGACGACAGCCCTAACTGTTGACAACGCAAAATTGATTAGAATGGTCATAATCTAAATTGGTGATTGTATAAATGGCCATTGTAAAAGTCGTCTCAATGTTCAACAATGAAATAAAGTCGAATTTCGATTGACAAATTTTACAAATATAGAGTTCTGTGCCCCTCAACACCAATAATAATATGAATATGAATATGAATATGAATAATATTAATCGATTAAAGGACAGGGGAATGAGGAGGAGGGTGGAATGGTTTACAAATTGTTCTAAGTAATATTGATTTTTTTGAAGTTTTTCTAATTAATTATTATTATTATTATTATTATTATTAGCTTGAGGTCAAATATATAAAGGATAAGCGAAAATATTATTGGAAAGTATAGCACTCTGACCCACCTTTTACGGTTGTTTTAGCAATTGTGATTCTGAGAGGCTTTGACCAGTTCTCTTCCTTCGGTGGTATTGTCGATATGAATTTAGGTAGTACTGCTTCTACAGAAACAACTGACGACGATGAACTGGCATAGGAACACTTCCATTGACCGTTATTTCGTGAATCAGACCCATTTATAACATATTCGATAGAATAGAGCTCGGTTGCCTGGTCGAAACCTTTGTCTTTGCATTCGATCATTTTGTCTGCCATGCATCTTTGATCGGACATTTCCCCGAAGCAGTTTCGTTTGCAATTTTCTTTGCATATCCGACCAAACGGGCACTCGAGATATATATTTAACAGAGGATTGCGATTTCTGATGAGACAAGTCAGAGTCATTTGACTTCCGCTGACAGAGAGCTCTATTTTGACAGAATTTTCAGAATCGGTGGCTAAATGAGAGATCAAAATGAACCGGTTGAGATCCAAAGCTCATTTCAAATTTCAAATAATCATTATTTGACCTTTTTAAAAAACGAGCACGCCCTTTTAACAATAAGTAAATGGTGATCCCATAAAAATCTTTTTAACCAATCATATTTTCGTAACTAAGCAACAGTAAAATAAATTGATTTAAGACTAAATATTTCGAGCTGCTGTACGTTTTAAGGATATTTCTAAATAGTCACATTTTTCCTTGTTAAATTTCTTTGTCAGTTTTCGTGTCGATATTGGGTGAGTTTATTTTTAGAAAAAATCCAAAGAAATCGCAGTATAATAAAAATGTTTTGTTTATCTGAACTACATAAATAGCGCTTCACTTAAATTACAAATTTCACATTCGTTCTGCCAATGAAATTTGAGTGGGGCCTGCAGGTCTGAAGTAGTACAGGTTCGAAAAGTTCAGCGATTGTTTAATCGTCTTTTCAGAAGCATGCTTGACATTGAAAGATGATTCATGTTCCGAGAACCCAATCTATTGATTTGTTTTGTTGTTTATGATGAGAAAGAATTCTTTGGTTACACAGAGACATTGCAGAAAAATTTTAAATTTCTCAGACAGATGAAGAAAACCACATCAGAACTGTAGAATCCGTTCAGATGTTCTGTGAATGGGTTCTTCATATTATTATTCAAAATAGCTAGAACGGTTTCGATTTTTGTTCTGATCTTTTCTTTAGTCATCTACATGAACCTTCTGTCGATCATTTCACAACTGATAACGAGAAATGTATTACCTACAATAATGTGATCCGAAACAGAGTTTTTGTTTACCTTGATACGTGTCTCTTGATCTATTGCGAAGGATAATATTAGAGTGAAAGAAACTGATATTGTGCTTTCTGTTAAGACAAACAAAACCCAGTTCATTTCGAGTTACTTCTAACAGGCAAAATCACTAATAGTGGTTCCTTATGTGTAATTTATGTTTCAAAAGTCCATGTATAAGTTCATCCGATATTCTCTTTGCATAAGACATATCACGAGGGGATATACCTGATTTTCCAACAACAATATATTGCATTTTTGTTGTTGACGAAATCTTAGAACGACCAGTGAGTAGATATTTCTCCATCAATTTGAATTTAGCGATTAAATTTTCATCGTGACATATGGAAGACCCATTCACCCAACACACTTAAAAAATCCCTATGACTCTCTCTCCACGTTAATCTGTTCTTAAGTACTCAATAACTGCGCAATCATTCAAAGTTTGCATTCGAAAAGTGTAAGCAAGTCAATATGCATTTAAACAAATAATCGATATATAGATTTATTGGAAATTTAACAGATTTACATTTAAAGGTAGAATATTTAATTATGCGTCATTCTTTCCTCAGTTAATATCACTATTGTGAAAGGTTGAAGACTCCACGCAACCTACAACATTAAATCATTTTTTATTAGCAAAATATTTCTATTATTTTGAAAACGAGTGACGAATGTTAAAGCTTCGGTTGTTTTCATGGTAAAGTTGAATGTCATGTAACCATAGCAATCGCCTTGGTGCTGATTAAGATGAACCTTTGAACTAATTAAGTTGGAAAATCAACATCAAAATATAAACTCCACAATGATTTACAAAAATATTTATATATAGAGCGAGAAAGAGAAAATGACTTACCATAACAGCAGGACAGGAAAACGATCATCCATAGCAGGTGCACTGTGACAAAAGTCTTCATTGCAATAAAAAATAATTGCAGAATTTGTCCAAACCGTTGAAACTGAACAATGATATATGTGCGTGTTACTGAGCAGAACAATGAAAACACCGTTGAATAGTAGGCATTGACAAATTAGTGACCATTGTGCGCAACAACAATGGAAGAAGTTGGCATTAGCTTCGTTTCACAGTAAATCTTCAATAATTGCTGAAACGCGGCTTGCTTAATGACCACGAGATAAATCAATAATCACAAATGGTGCTCAACATTTATAACTGGAAGACAGCTGTAAGATGGCTGGTTGTTTTATTTGATTAGCCAGCCAATCAGATTGCAAGATAGTCCTTTTGTCTTTAAGGCAACTATAAATAGCTGAGGCACGTGTGTGCGAAGGCTCGTACTTTAACATTGTACCTACAATTACCTGATGTGGATGTGTGTGTGCCTGCGGGTGTCTGTATGTAATGGTGTCAATAACTTTGTTATATCTAATAAGTGAATATCGCTCGTTTTCATTGTGCTTATCATCAGGACGACCGTTAATATGGCATCAATCACACACACATCGTGTACATAGCTGTGTATTGATACGCTTGTCAGCACTGCTGTTCGAAGTTTGTGTGTGTGTGTTCTGTAAGTTGACCTATGAGTATCGTTACAGAATGACTACAAGTTTTAGAACAATGGTAATGTGAGACTTGTCAATCAAATTTCTTGGACAGGGTTTTAGATTTCTGTTTACTCTGATCAGTGAGCGAGATTTGTTTTTTGAATGTCACAAATATCAGTTTTCAATGCACATTTTGCTGATTGCGTGATCTGGTGGCTTCTAACGACCTATTTGAATGAAAAATCCATCAGATTGAAAGTCATTGGCATTGTCAGCCCACATCAATCGCAGACTGGAATCAGTGTCACAGACATTCCTGTTTCGTGTATCTGGACAATTTCCCTTCAATTTTCTTCGTGTACACACTGCGTTCTGGTATGATTTCGAAACCGTATTAAAACCAAGGAGAATATTTCATGGATAGGTAATCAAGAATCACAGCACAATTACTGTTAGGTTGTTCCATAAATTCCCTTGACTTTTAATATTCATTTAAAAACAGGAAACACAACTTATAAGCACCGTTTACTCTAAGATGATAGTAACAATAGATTGGTCAGTGACATATCTCCGTCATTGGCAACGACCGATTCATGAGTTTGTCGAATCCATGGCTGCAGAAATCTTTGGGCTTAGTCTCAAAGAAGTTATTCATAAACCTTTTAAGGCCTTCCTTGTTGTCCAATGTAAGGCCCACCATTTTATTGGACATCGATCGGAAATGATAAAAATCCCTCCAGATAATATGGAAAATGTATAAGAAACTCTTGGCTCATGGAGAGCAAGCTTGAGATAACTTGTTGTGTGTTGTGGCCCGTTATCATGGACTAGAATAACTTCAGCTTTTCGGCTGGGTCTTTTCTGTTTAAAAGCCCCGTCTAGTCTTTGTAATTGTGGTATATAAAGGTTCTTATCAACCGTCTGGGTCCTTGGAAGAATTTAACAATGCAAAAGATCTTCATAATCCCACCGGACACATAGTCTTTTTAGGATGAGGGTCATCCATAACGCGAGTTTTTGGCGTGCTTTGAGGACCCATCCATTTCTTCCTTTTGTTGAAATTAGCATTTAGTTATAATCTGTTACTTGGTGTCGAGCGAAATGTTGAACAGCAATTACATGGCGATCATTTTCGTGTTTTTCGATGAAGTGATGAGGCACCCAATTTTCTAAATTTGTGGGAAAAAATCATTGATTTAAGATGACGCAGATTGTCATAGCATGGGTATTCATCTACTAACCCATTTCTCCGCATGTTTCACGACCATCTTCCATCAAAATCGTGCTTAATTTGTCCTCGTCGAACATGGAAGGTCTGCCACTACAGGGTATGTCTTGAAGGTCGAAATTTCCAGTTTGGAATTCTGTATACCATTCTTAATCAGTGCTCCAGCCAACTGCACCTTTTCCGTACACAACACAAATATCTTGAACACTTCGACAACTTTCTGGTCTATGTTGAAAGGAAATAAAACCTAATGTCGGAAATGCTGTTTTTATTCACTTGGCATTGTATTTCTAAGGTTAAAAAGAATTATAAAAAGTAACCGATATTGAAAAAGATTCAGGAGCTCTGTAAACTTCTATTTAATGGAGTGGCAAAGCTGTCTGAACCAGAAAGTTGAGAATTGAGATAATTAAGTAAAGCAAGCACAAGTTTTGAGACTTGAGAATTCAGTGAACAGAAAACAAGCTTTGGAATAAGAACCTCGAACCAACTGAAACTTCGAACTCCAATCTAACAGAAAACGATATTGCAATCGAGTATAAATTGACTTTTTATTTACTTTTTAATTTATTAGGTTGAGGGAAAAGTATTGTCGCTTTTTCATATACGAACTTTAAAGCAAAAATATTTTAAAATATCGACTAATACTTTTATATTTATTGATTAATAATAATTATAATTATAATAATAATAATAATTATTATTATTATTATAAAAAGACCGATAAACCTTTAATTGAATTAAAACTTTATTTTATTATTTTAGCTTTGTTTTTATAGTATAAAACAGACAATTTAACATCATTTAACAGACAATGACAGCGGCGCAAATTGAAACTGGATTACCTTATAAATAAAAGTTAAAGAAAAACGCTTCAGAGGCTGCATGAAATATTTGCCCATCATGTGGTAAGGATTCAGTTACGAAACGAGAGGCTCAGTGATGGTTCAAACGCATCCATTGAAGACCAGTGTCGTTTAGGTCGACCATCAGAGATTGATAATAGGTCTTTAAAAGCCAATATCGAGTCCTACCCGCGACAATAATTTTCCCTGAAAATAATATTATCGATTAGTGATTTCTTGTTTGTTATTTTATTTATGCGTTTGTGGAGACTCCCAGGCACAGCAGATAAACTAAATCAACAATAATTCTTTTGTGATCCTTTTTTAAAACGAAATCAACAATAATTCTTTTGTGATCCTTTTTTAAAACGAAATCAACAATAATTCTTTTGTGATCCTTTTTGTTATAACCCAATCTAACTGTGCTTGAAATCTGTGCATGAAATTTTATTTTTCTTTGTTGTTTTAAA